>CAIGRP010115020.1:0-17265 GCA_903798385.1 Fraxinus cuspidata | reverse complement strand
TGGTGAGGTCATTTTCTAGTGGTGGGGGTTGTTGGGGGGCAGTGTTGGCGGCTGCGATGGCGGCGATGGTTTATGTGGTGTTGGTTTTGGCGACGGTGGTGTTGTGTTGGTGGTGATCACAAATGATTTGTTGATTGTGATTAATAAATTGGTTGGTATATGACCGATAAAGAATAAATTGTGAACAATAAATATTGTGTGACATAAAAATTTATTAATTTGTGCGACTTATAAATTTTGTGATTTATGACTGATGAACAAATTGTGCCTTTTAAAATTTTAATTTGTGACCAATGAACAAACTGTAACCTATAAAATTTTTGAATTGTGACCGTAAAATAATTTGTGACATATAAAATTCTGATTTGTGATCAATAATAATATGTGACTTGTTAATTTAATAGATTTGTGACCGATAAATATATTGTGACTTATACATTGACCAATAAAGAATAAATTGTGAACAATAAATATTGTGTGACATAAAAATTTATTAATTTGTGCGACTTATAAATTTTGTAATTTATGACTGATGAACAAATTGTGCCTTTTAAAATTTTAATTTGTGACCAATGAACAAACTGTAATCTATAAAATTTTTGAATTGTGACCTTAAAATTTTAGGATTGTGACCAAATTACATAGATCGGTGACCTTTATATATTTATTAATAAAATATATAATTAGTTAATTAAATTGTAAATAAATTTTAATGAAAACCCGATTTTTGAAATTTAAAACCTTTATCCTTAATTTTGAAATAGTGATACTTAAATACCTTATTTATGTATTGTTCCCTTAAAAGAAAATAACTCTTTAAAAAAAATTTTTAAATAATTTTTTTTGGATTTAATCAAATTAAATATTTTGTTATGCAGTTCATGTCGAACAGCCGAAGTGATCCAACGACAAACGTTGAAGAAATAATCCAATATTTCACACACTTGTTATATGACTTGATTTTACATAATTTTTTTACTCATCGAATTAATGTGTCTTCGTAGAGGTGAATAAAAGTAATCAAATCGAAACATTGAACGAAAATGGTTGTTTGGGTCCTTGTGCATAACCAAACAGCTTTGAAACATATTTCGAATTAGATTTCAATAGTCAAATTCCATTTGAAACCAAAATTCCATTTTTTATTTAAAAAATGATAATAGATCATCGATGATTAAATATCTTTAGTTTTTAGTTATGTGAAGATTTTTGGGAGACAATTATTTTTGAAAAAAAAAAAATGATTAAAATCAAAACCAAGGTCCCAGTTAGTGCGCCCATCCAGTCAGTTCAAATTAGGCCCCCATGAAAATGACCTCTCAAGAAAACTGCATTGAAAACGTTTACATGCATTTAACATTTAAACATAGTGACATGGAATATATGATTAAATCCTCGCATCAGAGATGAAATAATACCTCTCAAAGTGGTTAATTACGAAGATAACCTCATCAACTTGTGCTTAAAGGGCAACATTAACAATCACACATGAGCGACATAACAAACAAGCAAGGTCGTATAGTATTTATTGTACACTGTATTTGCATCGCAATGACATGAGCTTCGACAAACAATGACATGCACACACTGCAAGAGGAGGAGAATGACTAATTTCTTTTGATCAAAATTACCATTATGGCCATGACAGCCAATCCCATGAAGCTTGCTTCCAAAGCCGTGTCTAAAGAGTTTAATCTCGCACTTCCATTAGAATTTGCAGATGCTTTATCAACTTCAAAGAAATTCCGAAAGTAATCAGACAAGCTGCTCAACATATCTACCACTGCTAACTTGATTTTCTTGAAAACATCCTTTGGCCTACTCCCAGCCGCGGATTCCCCGGAATCGGATGATGTCTCAACTGTGTTTAGAGATGATTGATCCGGAAGATTATTACCTGCCAATAAAACCACAATAAAGATGTATACAAATTTTTCTAGCAGTCACTAGATGAATGACAGACATAAGTCATAACCAAGATTTCTTACTGTTCTTGTGTAATTGGAGAAACTCTTGAAGTTCTTGGTTTTCTGACACCGCTTCCCACACCTTTGTGTCATGAACAATTGAAGCGACAACATTCTAGCACAAGAACATATTCAGCTATTATAATCACAAATTTATGGTTGGTTCCGACTAAGCAATAGCATTAATGAAATTATATGCATCTTTTGCTGTCCCAGAAATCTCATGTGCTTTGAATGCTCAATGTTGAAACTAGTGCATGTTCGGAATGGCATAACCTATAATTTAAGTTGGTCAAACATTAATTTTATCCGGATGTTCCGTAGAACCCACTACCACTCCAAACATGCATTTAGTATTCGACATTAACAAATTATATATTCCACGTCCGTGCACATTAAGAAAAGAAAACAAGTTCATAAATATGCAATTAGAAAAATGCACACAATTCTAGAATAGAACGAGAGATATCAACAGGAAAACCTGAACTATAGAGCTTTCATTTAGAAGCCTAAATGCCTGAATAGCATGCATCGGTTCTCCCGAGACTGGTGTAGACAGATTGGTAACACAGGCTTTGTTCTCCAATACTCGTGAGTCTGACAGCACTGATGAGCTTGGGTGATGATCTCCTATAAGCGAACTGTCATATCCAACGGATTCAGGTGAAGACGGATATAACCTGAAAAAATACAGCGAAGCTATCAAACAAACATTTGCCTGCAGAAACAAAAAGATAATCAAAAGAAGAACAGAATCACATCCTGCCAGAGCCAAGATTTTCTTTAGCAATGGCTAGAGTTTCACAAGCAATAATTAGGAAAGTTGGATCCTAGGTCCTGAACTTGAGGTAATAATTCGAAAGGCACACAAATGGACTAATAGTGATTATGTTACTTGATCTTTGTTAGTTCAACAAACTGTATCCCTTCCTCAAGCCTTGCTATCAATAGTGCAAATACAGAAAGGAAAATGAAATTCAAATATCATTAAAACCTTGAAGTTGAGGCTAATTATTTCTACAAAAGACATTAAAATAACTAATATTTAACTTCCATTAAAATTTCCTTAAGTAGAAAGGGAATGTAAAGGGAAAAAAAATTTATGAATCATTCATATCATATACTACTAAGATTAAAAGGATACACAAAGTGAAGTGCCGAGCACTAATATAATCCCGAAAATATATGATCACATTCAACTCAACAAAAAAATTCTGTCGAAATGTTAATAAGATAGAAGATTTAATCCAACAATTACTTCAAAACCATAGTATCGTCAAGACTAATTATTTCAATAGAACATTCAAAAATTCAAATTTCTCAACGAAAATGAGTAATAACATACTTTTCGAGAGCGTCAGAGAGTTCAGAAGTTGCCTCTTTTGCTTCCTCAAGACTCGGCACGCCACCAAATACAACCCTAGGCAAAGATTCGCCGGCCGTAACCATCAGATCCTCCTCACAGCCGGCGAACTCCCAGTCATCGAGCTCCCAGCACCGCCTCTGCACTTCGACCCGGGACTGTGACAAAGCCACAAAGTTCACGTCCTCAGCCGACGAAGCCATTGACATCACTGAAGGAGCGGATGCAGCCATTCGAGTGACGGCTGAAATCAGGTAGTTTTCCGGCGTGAGTCCTCGGACTCCGACATTTCCCAGCGTCATTCCGGCCACCTTCGCTGCAGCCCTCATCGCTCCTCCGCCTCCCATAGTTAATTATAATTTGGTAATTTCTTTCTATGCGATGATGAATGAAGCCCTAATTTGGATTATAAATCAATCGACGAGTTGAATCGGTGTATCGGATGTGCCGGTTTTCTCCTAATTGATTCTATTCCGATAGTAAACCAGGAGAAGGAAGGGTTCACGAAAGAGGATAAGATTCATAAGAATGTGAAAAGAATAAAAAAGAAAAAAAAAAATATTGTTATAAGTCAACTTTATCTCTGTTCAGCTATTATTACTTATTCCACTTGTTTAAGATCTTACAAAGAAATAATGTGTTTTGAAATATTTATATTTTTTAATAATGTCTGAATGATAGATATGAAAATTTATTCGAATTATGTAAAATTATTTTATTAAAAAATATGTGATCGAATTTTTTTTTATTAAAATGGAGCTCAAACAAGAGCTAAATATCAGCATCTTTACAAAACGAGATTATGTCGTTGACAGTCTCAAGTGATCCCATAGTAACATCGGGACTGTAGCACCATCGGCCGTCACAAATTTATTCACCAATTAATTGATGTTTCATATCACAATTGCTTAATATAAGTTAAAAAATGGTGCTTAGTAAATTGCTTCTCGTGTCACAAGAAAAATGACGTCAACTCTTTCTGTACGTCTCCGTTTGGCTGTTGTTCCACTTGTTTTTTAAAAGAAACAAAAGCATCAAAACCTTTTCTGCGTTTGTGTAAAAGTGTAACCGGAACAAGTGAATGAAAGAATTTCTGAAGAAAAAATGATCACCACAAAATTACTTTGTTCTTATTGAAATGCAACTGCAACAATTCACAATAATATACAGAGAATTCTCCGAATGTCATGCAATTCAAGAGCGATAGCTAATTCAAGAGTTTGTAGTACATGGAACCATGGAAAGCTCGACGAATATATAAAACTTGAAGAGAGATCATTTGTTATGTTTCATCAAAATCATCATGATCACCGAGACCACCAACCCAACAATCGATTTTACCAAATTATTTGAAGAGTCTAATCTCGTACTTCCATCATCATCTCGAGGCATTCGATTAGCTTCAGTTAAATTTTTGAACAATACGATCATCCAATCCATGATATCCATCACGTCCACCACTATCCCCTTTATAGTCCGCAAAAAATTTGTAATCGACTCAAAAGAAGTATCATCATCAATTGTACCCAGAGACGGCTGATCGACATTACTTGTAGCTGCCAAAAGCAACACAGTAAAGAATTATGTACATATCTTGTACAGCAGCTAGTGGATGAATGCCACAGATACATAATCGAATTTCTTACCGAGGCTCCTGCGTAACTGGAGAAAATTCTGAAAGTCTTGGTTTTGTATCACAGCATCCCACACATTTGAATCAGCAACAATAGAAGAAACAGCATTCTAGCACAAGAAGTTAACATAATAAAATATATTGCTGCTAGAACTTCTCAATAGTACAAGGTGTTATAAAGTCCCAAACGTATTTTGTAACGATCTAAGCTTTTGTGTCTAAGTCCTCTAGTTCATGAAAGAGTTAAATTGAACTCTGGTACCAATTGAACAACTTTTCCAATTGGTACAAAGATTCAAATAAAGTAATTGAGTAATTTGTCCGACTAGTACCATCATTCAACTTAAATATCGCATAAAGCAATTGAACAACTAGCGCAATTGGTACCAAAATACAACTCATCTCTCAAATAAGACTATGGTGAAACACGGACCTAGCTTTCATCGGTTGATTTATTGACAAGTTCTCAATAAGACCTTAGGAGAGTAAGGAAATCTACGAGGGATGAGATGGATATAGATTCCTTTGAAATAGACAATATGTATAATATAAAGACTTAAATACAGATGTCGGATCGTTATACTACTTAGTGCAAGTACTTGTTCAAACTTTCTATGTAAAACGAGAGGGGTCAGCTAAAAAACCTGAACTTGAGGATTTTCATTTAGAAGCTGAAATGCTTGAATAGCACCCGTAGGCAAATGTGAGTTTGACCGCAGCAATGAGCTTGGATGTTGATCTGCTACTGCCGGGTCCTCATGTCGAACAGAATTAGATGAAGCTAGAAATCTGAAAATTTAAGAAAGAACCCTTAAAAGTTTCGAACAATAAATAGATAATCAAAACCAGGAAGAATTCACTCATTCACATCCTCTCAGAACCAAGGCTTGACTAATTTATTCGCAAGAATTGACTAAAGGGAGAAGAAAATCAATAAAACAGTAAAAATCTAAATTTTTAAAAATTGAAAATGATTTATAACATACAATCCGCCAGCGTGAGATAGTTCAGAAGTGGCCTCTCTAGCTTCCTGAAGAGTCGGCAGGCCGATAAATATAACCCTAGGCAAAGGCTCGCCGGCCGTAACCCTCAGCTCCTCCTTCGATTGTGACGAAGAAGCCATCAGTGGCGCGTCCATCTCTGTCAGTGAGCGGGCGGACACGGCAGCAACCGAGACCGGGTGGTTCTCCACCGTGAGCTGCCGGGCACCTCCATTCACCGGCAACGTCCTAGTCACCTTTGCCACTGCCTTCATAGCGCCTGCGCCTCCCATGGCTTATTACTCCAGACTTTCTTGATAAGAGACTCTCTGAGCCTGTACTAAACAACGGGATAGGTAACAACCAAAGAGTAAAGTGATAGTGTGTGGACAGTGAAAGAAAAATTAAATTATATCAATTTTTTAATTCACAAAATTGATTGATTTGTACTTTCTTTTTTAATTGGTAAAAACTCCGTATTTTTTAATCAGCGGTCGATCTCGACCATTTAAAGTAAGGGGGATGGAGGTGGAGCCGTGGAGTTAGATGATTGGAGATGTGAGAGAAATGATGGTGCTTGGTAGGGGAGAGAGAAAGCAAAAGTATGAGATTCCCCATTAAATCTACTTGGTATTTCCATAAAGTAATAGTTAAAAATTATTAAATGCTAGGTTCAAAAATAATTTATATATCCTTAAATTTTATTAAATCTATAATTTGTTGAAGTTATGTTGCAACAAATATTGATGCTAAGCACTAGTAATATTGCGTATAATTGTTCTAGATATATACTGTCGTGGTCAGCTAAACCATGAAGGCATCAAAGCAGTTGCCCAAGCCCGTAGGTCCCAAAAATTGAAATTTAAATATTTTATTTTTGTCCTTTTTAATAACGAAGATTTTTATTAAGAAAAATAACGTAGAGAAACTCAAAATAAAATCCAACCTAAACTAACCAGCTAGCTAACCTAACAATCAAAATCGAAGATATTTGATCCCCCTGACATTTTTTTTTTCGTTTCTCCTATGACTGAAGACACCAAAGACTTTTAGATTATAATCAAAGTAATAAATCTTTCAATTACAATTTAAAACTTGTAATCGAATCATTAATTTTGAATAACACGCCTTCATAGTATTCTATTGTTCTTGAATTGGTTTTGAAAATTTTACTAAATTGGTGCTTCTTTAATTCTGATAATCTTCTCTATTATGCATACATGGTTGAACATAATTCTATTTTCATGGGTTATGCTTGTCGTTCTTAAACATGATTATATTTATTTTATACTTACAGATACTTGTGTCTTTGTTAATGTTACAGAAAATTTTATTTATTCCTTAAGAAAACAATATGGTCTGGATTCTTGATGAGCGTTGGATAAAAGCATATGAGTTTTTCATTATTCTTATTCTCGCATGCTCTGGATAAAAGCATATAACATTTTCATTGTTCTTGCAAGTGTAGTGTTCATTAGTCTATCATGTTTGACTTTTTTTTTGAATCATCGTACTTTCGAATTATACTACATAATTTTATTTTAAGTGTTTGATAAATCAACTACATCACAAGAAAAAATTGAATGAATTAATTATATTTTCCATTGAACATGATTTTATTACATAAACTTGACTATGTAGTTAATCAACATAGAAATACAGAGGGCAAGAACTTTAGATTTTATGTAAAACTCAACATATAGTTCAATACAAATTTGTAACATGAAAATAGGCTCTTTGTTGGTTGACAAGTGTTTGATCAATTTTTTGTTTATATTTTTAGACTACAGGTTTAATGCTTTGTTTTGTTTCGAGCTACTATAAGGTGTTTTTAATTGACTTTATTTTTCATGAAAGTTAATGTTATTTTTTACTCAAATTCTTACTTTTAAAATGTTTTATTGGCATTTTTCTTTAGAACATAATATATAAGTTGCCCATAACTTATTTGCTTTACGTGCAAGTTCCATGCTCAATTCTCCAAAATATATTTTCTTTACATGCAGATTTTATACTTGCAATCAAACACACTTTTAATCGTTTATTTTAATAATAGCTTTCAAATTAACATTGAAATACTCTTCTAAAATGAGAAATTTTCCAATTATATATATATGATAGGTAAGGTTTCATATATTTAAAAAGACAAAAAAATCTTAGTTTAAACGTCATTTAAATCTATTTCTTCATATTATTTTTCTTTTACGTTTTTTCCCTTTTAAAAGTTTTGTGGTTGACTCGAACTCATAATTAAGGAGTGAAGGACCGAGAAGTTCATGAACTTTTGACAAACACAACCATACGTGACCCAATCTATTGATCGGCACAATCTCTCAAATAAGGTGCTTATAAGAACTTCAAAAGCTTAGCCCCAAACCTATCAAATCATGAAATTGTTGCAACGATGAACATTATAGCATGCTCTCCTAGTGGCCTTACTGATAATTACAAAAATTCGGGGCCCTCTTTTTACAAAATCGTAGTTTTAGCAATTTCCTCCTGAAATCAAAGTTGGTGCTCTTTTCTTTTGGAGGGGGCAATTTTTATGCCGAGTTTGACTTTTAATTCCGGCCATCTTTTTAATTTATTCTTTTACCATAATACCCTCATATATTTTTGTTCATCAATTTCACCTATTTCATTTTTCCAATTCAAAAATTTAAAAGTTGCCACCTAATTTGGTTGGATTCCACCACTTAGAACCTCAAATAGGGTAATTATATTAACACTACAATTTTTATTTCTTGCACTTAAGGTTTTTAATCTTTGTTCATTATAGTACTTATGTCTCTAACGATTTTTCATATCATTTTATTCTCAATTTTTCATTAATTAATACATTTTGTATTTGATAATAGTTTTTATATCCAAAAGTTTGTTGAAATGGCATAAAACGACTTATTTTTCCATCATATTTTTTTTTAAAAAGTGAGAAATATTTCCCCTCATTTCAAAGCATGAGAGGAAAATATTTTGATATAAATCATTACTAGGGACGAGATGTACTAATTAATGGAATGTTGAAGACAAGAATTCAATGAAAAAAATAAAGAAAATAATTTCTATAATGAGTAGAAATTAAGGAGTTTAACTGCAATTAAAATGTAGTGTATCAAATAAAAATAGTGGTGACGATATGACCACCATTGTTTTTAATATAGTTTTTTTTAATCACTTTTATAAATTAACATAAGATCGGTGACATAGAAGGTACAATTTACTGTCCTCCTCTTTACTCAACCGACGTAAATAATACTTGACAATCAATAATGCTACGGTGTTACTTTGGTTAGATAGGTTTTAATGAATTTATTGCAATAACTAGGTGTAGAATGATCAAATTTAAATAAAGTACTCAAAAAATTCAAAACAACCATACTTTCAAGGGCAACATGGTAAAACAACCTTAGAACTCCCTCAACATTTTCCCTTAAACCCTTTCCACTCTCAAAATCCTTTTACCATTACACATTATTCATGGCTTCCATTCAAAATCACTTCCTCACTCTTTTACTTTTTGTCATACTCTCTCTTTCCCTTTCTCACTCCTCTTCCATCCATGACCTCCTCATATCCAGAGGGTTACCGGCAGGCCTCTTCCCAAAGGACATAAAGTCCTACACCGTTTCAGAATCTGGATTTCTTGAAGTGTTTCTTGAAGGGCCATGCTTGACCAAATTTGATACCATGGCTTTGTATGATAGGGTTGTGAGGGCAAATCTTACATATGGCAGTCTTACTGGAGTTGAAGGGCTTTCACAAGAAGAGCTTTTTCTATGGCTTCCGGTCAAAGAAATCATTGTAAATGATCCCACTTCAGGTCTCATACTTTTTGACATTGGCGTTGCTCACAAACAACTTTCACTTTCTCTCTTTGAAGATCCACCGGATTGTAATTCAAAAAGTAAGTCACTTTTCTCCTCTTTAATCTTTATGGTATTTAGACCTTTAGTTTTATGCCAAAAAAAATAAAATATTACCCGACAGTAAACCATTGTCTGTTTGTAGCATTTGGCAGAAATTCTTCTTTTCTTTGAAAATTAGTGTTTTTTTTTTTGTTTTTTGAGTTTAACATTTTTATAGTTCCAGTATTGGAGAAAAGACAATATTTCAATTATTTTTTCTGTCCAGGTGTTTTAATTACTCTTTACAGTAATCCCTTGTATTTTCTTTTGAAATTATGCATGCTTTGGAAATAATGCAGGCGGATTCAAGAAAAATGGCAGAAAAGAAAAGGGATTTGCAGATCAAAGATAAACTTCAAAAGAAGTTCACAGTCCTGTTTTGTAACTTAGTTCGGCCTTGTTAATTATATGTTAACAGGACTGTTAAGACTTGGAATCAGATTTTCTAATTAGATAAAAAAATGCTAATCTTCTAACATCTAATGTCTCCTTTTCATTCCACGCGAAGTTTTCTAGTAATCGGGACATATTTGACATGCAGTATTGAAGAGTATTAGACAGTACCAAATATTATAATGACGAAACTTTTGTTTATGAACAAACAAGCTTCCAATTAACTCTATAAAATATGCATTCTTTGTATAATTGTTGGGATCTTGGGGCTTGTGTAGAGACATACACACAAAGACGCATGGAAATATTCTAATTAGAAGGGTCCACTCTTCACGGGAGTCTTTCATTGATAGAATCTAGGCCCCAAGGAAGGCTATTTTTTTGGATCATCTACAATTTATTTAAGTTCAAAATAACACTGAAGTTTTAGCGGGTTAAAAAAAACTACTCAATTTATAATGAAATTTTCATATTAGTTTCAAAGTTTTCTTTCTTTTTCTTTCATTTGGTTACTCAATTGTGCTTTCAGCAAACAAGATATCAATATAACTTGCAATTGATTTATAAATCTAAATTTATTTGACTATTTTCCTAGATTGTCAAATAGCAAGAAACATATAATTTAGCTACGGGACACAGAAGAAGAGACGATGCGGGCTGCAGCAAGGTGGCAGGGATAATGCTGGGAAATAGCAGCCTCCGAGCATTTGCAGTAAAAATTTACCATATTTTGGTTGCCGCCCAAATGGCCTCATCGGTTGAGAACGTGAACTTGATGGACCTTATTGAAAGTTACGATACGATTTTTATTCAAAATTACTTGTGCTAACATGTACGAATAAAGATTTCTATTTTGTTCAAAATGTTCTTGATAGATGTGGCGTGTTTAAGTTTTAAAAGAAGAGTTAACGCCCTCGGTACCTTTTTCTATTAATATCTTCCCTTTCGTTTTATATTGTAAATATATCAAATAAGGAAAAAGTCACTCATCCAGGCCCAATAACAGGAAACAAGGAGACATGGCGATGTGTAGGGAAATGATTGGGTGTTGTGTGTTTGTTTTTTTTAAAGCCGTCTAATTTGACGCCAACACGTGTTCTCCCTGAATTTGAGTCTGTTCATGTAGCATTTCTCACAAATAATTCTTAACCCAACTTGAAAAATCTACAAGCCCAACTTACTGAATCTCACTCCAAATGAGCCCGAGTGTGTGACTTGATGGACACTGGACCCAAGGTCCTATTTGAGCCATATTAAAATTTTCATTTTCATTCTACTATTCATTTTCAACCACACATTCTGCAATAAAATAATATTTTTCATCACATCAATAACTTTTCTTCTTTTTCAATCACACATTCTCTATCAATATACTATTCTAAAATACATTCTTCCAAAATAATGTGTCCCAAACACACATTCAAAGAAAAAAATAAAATAAAAGGACAATGACGTGGCAAATTAAAAACTGACAAAATAAGCCAAAAGTTGACGTGGCAGTACATAATTGGAGGGACGACAAGTAGTGACAGAGTGACAGCAATGCACTGAACCGGGAAGAAAGTCTACTGTTCAACGCGCCCACCCTACACGGCCCATTTCAAAACCACCAACTTTTTTTCCTTTATTTTTTTATTTTTTAAAATCAATTCTCTTCTGTTCAACAGAAGAAGAGTAGATTCTGCGAAGAATTCCTTATCAAATCCCCCAAATTATCGATCCCGCAATTCTTAAATAAAACCTTAGCACCTCATTCTATTTATCACCTGGTAATTATTCTGCTTCTGTTGAATTTTATGTAATCTCCTTTACCTGATAGCGAGGTTTCATTAATTCTTACGTGGAACTTGTGGATTGGGTTTTATTTTATTTTTTCAAAATTTACTTCATTTTTTCTTGTCAATGCGATCTGTTATATTCTGGATGTATTTTCAGGCCTATTTGAATTGTCTTCGAGCTTCTTCACTGTTGAGAGTTAAGGCAAAAGATTTGATGGTTTTTGATGTTAGAAGCTTAGTTTCTAATCGTCATTGTCAAAAGAACAAAATTCAAAATACAGCGACCAGGTTCAGGGGGCGACTTGCCCCTAGTTGGTGAGTCCAACTCATTCCCAGTGACGCGGAGGATGAACTCCTTACAATCTGTTCCAATGGATGATGATATGGAGGGTGGTAACTTGGGGCCTTACCAAGATAGGGCAAGGGTATTCCCTAACATGCGCACTAAACCATATACGCCCTTGGTAAGCGCATTCACAGCTTATTGTCTCCAGCTTAATCACAATTTATGTGCCAGTCGCATCATTATACATGTGATTTTACTTTTTACCAAAAATGCCTTATGCGTGCATTTTACTTTCTTCCGGAAAGAGTTCTTTTTTTGGTTTTTTCAGTTGCACATTCCATGCCTTTTATTCGTTGTAGATTCTTGTTACTATTTTAATGTCGTAGCATAGCAGCATTGTGTCCCTTGCCTTGACTTGAACAATGGATTAATATGGTAGTACATTCATATCGCATTAACATACTCTAAACTATTTTTAGGATTTCTTTGTTTTTTTTATCACTGATTAGTCCACGTTCTTAAAAGTTGGGATTATTAGGAAAATATGCCCTGTAATAGATTCTCTGAGGCTCATGTTAATAAGATGGGATCGACACACTGATTTGGTTATTTTATTGTACTAATTGTCAAGGTTCTAGAAATATTTTCCTTAATAAGCTTTCATGAAATATTTTTGTCAAAAGTGCAGTATAGTATTGCAGCAAAACTCCGTACACTTCTGGTGAAAATGTCTATGGTGGCAACCGTAAGTTTTAATTAAAAATGTGACGATGACTATTATTTGTTAACAGTGATGATTCTTTTCTATGTTCACGTCTTGAAAGATAAATAGAATGTTTCTATATATCCAAACCATGCTTAATGCTTGCTAGAAAGGTAATGCCCAATATATACCTACAAAATGCTGGTGATAATATTTATTACCATGTTTATTCAAAATGCTTGGATTTCAAAAGGGGAATTAGGATACGAGATTCTAGCGTAAATTTCTTTTTAGATTAATAAGAATGATATCATTCTTTGTTGGCTGTATGACGTGTTTTAGAATTTGCTGTTACACTTCGAAAATCAAAATGAGTACATGGGCATAGTACACTTGGCAACATGAAAGTAGTCCATCAAACAATTTTTTGAAATGTCTTCTTTGAGTATTGTTCAAGATGATGCTCACACCTGATAATTCCACTTTGAGAACCTCTGAGAATCTTTTTCTAATACCAGTTATTTAGTGATTGAAATTCGATGACAAATTTCATTTTCTTGATTCCTTATCAATTTCTTTATATGGAAAGCCATTATTAATTATAAGATCTGGGTCAAAAATCTTTGGTTACTCTGCTACCCATGTCAAGTCTTGAAAACCCTAAGAACTTCAGCTGATGAAGTTTGATTTAAAATATTTACTTGTACTCTGAAGAGTTTTGTACAGCTGATTTTGTAATCCTTAACTGCTGAATTTTTCTTGTATTATCTGCCTGCTTTTATTTATTTATTGTTTTTTGTACTGATGAGTGGGCACTTGTTTTCTGCAGATCTTTCACCTCCTCATGAGAATAAATGTCCGTGTTCTTTTTGTGCTTATGCTCTTGGGATTTGGAGCTATCTTTTATATTGGTGCGAGCACCTCCCCAATCATTGTATTTGTCTTCTCAGTTTGCACAATCAGTTTTCTCCTGTCAATATATCTTACTAAGTGGGTCCTAGCAAAGGATGAGGGACCTCCTGAGATGGCCCAGGTATAGTTGTTCTCACCCAGATGATTATAGTATTCAGTTAACAAATTAAAATTTGGAGGCTGTTGATAATTCTGGAATTTTCTTCAATATTCATGAAAGATATTGACTGAAACCCCTCTACAAAAAGAGTGCGTATGGAACCATTTCTATTTTTTTTGGATGTTAGCCATATGCCTTTGTCTAATATTTTTGAGGTGTATATGTTTATAAATTTAGGGTCCCCGAAGTTACATTTAGTTTTGCACCCAGTTTTCCACTAGGTTGGGATCTACTACCTATGAAGTTTTACTTGATTTCCTCTGCCTTGGGATCAATGACAAAACGATATACATTGGCTCTACGTAATGTTAACTGTTAAAAAGTTATATGCTGTTGATGCAACCTTTTGTACCTTTATTTATTGGGAGCCTGGGGACCGGAATTGAGTATATACACGATACGGCAATTGCTACTTGGTAGTAAATGATGTGGATCTCTCCTTGGCTTTTATATTTCCTGTCTGAAGATACGAACTTGGAAATTTATTGTTCGTTCCTACTTCTTTTACCCCTTGCAAGTGAATGTAAAAAGGTTAGCTGCCTCAGAATTATGTTCAAGGTTATCTATCCAAAGTAATTTCAAAAATAATCTTTTAGTTCGTCCGTTTAATTAAGAAATTTTACATGTGTTAAGGACCCCATGCTAATGCATACATGTTGATGTTTGGGTTTTCATAAGGATGGAATGCTCAAATAGATAATGGTCCTAAAATTCACCTATCAAATTATACATGCTAGACTCAATTAGTATATCTTTCTTTCTCCATTATACTAACCTCAAACTCAGGCTTTCCTGTGATATGAAATTGATGCCGTATTGGTGGACACAGAAATATAGCTTCTGTTTCATCTCCTTCTCTGCTTTGTATATTGCATATTTTGTGAGGGGAGTTTTGACCTATTGTGGGTAACTAGGGGAAGCCTCACATCTTACACAGCTAGAGAGGCTTACAGAAACCTTTACTAATTTTCCTTCTTGCTTGTGCCTGTTGGTTTGTAGTTGATGGGCTTTGTCTGAGAGTACTCCTTAAAAGTAGTATGCCAACTCTTGTTACAAGCATTGAATTTGAATGTAACTCAAGAAAAGCAACCTTTTAATATCATCTTAATTTTTTTTTTTTTTTAATATTTCGTTGGTCTTGAGCTTATCGTTTTACTTGCTAGATATCAGATGCTATACGTGATGGGGCTGAAGGTTTCTTTAGAACACAGTACGGAACTATCTCAAAGATGGCTGTGCTACTAGGTTTGGTGATCCTCAGCATATACTTGTTTCGTCATACAACACCTCAACAAGAATCTTCTGGCCTAGGGAGGTGAGGATAGAATGACTTTCAAATTGTCATTTAAAATTGAAGGATCCAAAATATAAATGGTAAACTCGGGCTGTACTGATGCAGGTCAACGTCTGCATTTATTACTGTCGCTGCTTTTCTTCTTGGGGCCTTGTGTTCTGGTATTGCTGGTTATGTGGGGATGTGGGTATCTGTCCGTGCAAATGTAAGAGTCTCAAGTGCTGCAAGGCGATCAGCCAGGGAGGCATTGCAGGTTTTCTTTTCCCCACTGATATTTCCACTTCACTTTCTACTGAAATGCATTCAGACACTGCTGTGAATTGGCATTATTCTCTTGCAGATAGCTGTTCGTGCTGGTGGTTTCTCTGCTCTGGTAGTTGTTGGTATGGCTGTCATTGGTATTGCTATACTTTATTCCATTTTTTATGTTTCGTTGGGGGTAGATTCACCAGGTGCAATGAAGGTTACTGACTGTAAGTTTTCAACTCCTGTTGTACTTTGTCAGATGTTAATAGTTGCTTCCTTTTATGCTCTTGGATTTCCAAATATTTAATGTCATCAGTTTGACTCTTAGATTTCTCTCCCAGTGCCTCTTCTTCTCGTTGGATATGGTTTTGGAGCTTCATTTGTTGCCCTTTTTGCTCAATTGGGTGGTGGAATATATACTAAAGCAGCTGATGTTGGAGCTGATCTTGTTGGGAAAGTAGAGCAGGGAATTCCTGAAGACGATCCTCGCAATCCTGCTGTCATTGCAGATTTGGTACAAAATTTTCCTCATGTAACTTCTCTGTCAAGTGCGTATACTGGAGAGTGTTCCTCGCATGTTTGTGGAGCACTCATTTTCTCAGATATATGACAATTACTGATATATCATGCAATGCGATTCCTTCTTTTGCATTCTGCCACCCATTACCCTGGGTAATTTCATTGTTTGCTGTGTCAAAGGTTGGAGATAATGTGGGCGACTGTGCAGCTCGGGGTGCTGACTTGTTTGAAAGTATTGCCGCAGAAATAATCAGTGCAATGATATTAGGTGGAACCATGGCACAACGCTGCAAAATTGAAGGCACGTAACTGGCTCATGTGCATATACTTATAATTGTATATATTTGCAAAACGTGGTGATATAGTTGGCGATTCACTTTCTCAAACATGTACTCATGAGGGATAGGATGCATTGCATTTTTTAGATGAGAGCTAACTATCATAAAGGTTATCATTTTTACCATTCATTGCTTATTTATCTCCTGAAGCTTGCAGAAATTCTGTTAGTATCACACATATTCCTCTGTTTCAAACTAAATGGTGCAGACTTTTTTTAATTCAATTTGATGCATTTATTTTTGTATATCCAAAAAATTATAAATGGTGACATTTCCTGATAAACGTCTATTATAACTTTGAGAAAACCCTGAATTGATTGGGAAAAGTCAACTGTTACATTCAATTTGTCATGGATGTAGAATTAAGATTATAATTTCCTCCTGCACAGTTGAATATGCTGATGGCTTAGAATTTTGATTGTAAGGTGTTCAAAATTCTCGTCGAGGAAAAATAGGGAAGAAAATTGCTATGAATTGTCTTCCTTGGCAAATAAACATGCTCATTTCATGCTTGATTCTGGTTGCATTACTTATTATCACATCATGACAACACACTCCTTTTTGCTTGCCCGGTTGAGAGTATGTTCTGAACTTGGTTAATATGTGGCGGTTGCTTACCATATATGGAAGTCATTTTAATAGAAGTTAGGAGAGGCATGATTATTGGCATTGGCTTTTCTCGTTGGAGAATAATCAACTTCCATGAAAAATTGATGTTCCAAACTTATCCCCCTTTCCCTGCAAGATCATTTATGCTTGAAATCCAGTTTCTGGGGTTTAGATATTAA
>CAIGRP010115016.1:0-19551 GCA_903798385.1 Fraxinus cuspidata | reverse complement strand
ATTAGACTTAAACAAATAATTTTAGTTACCATTTTTTATTAGAACTAATGAAAATTTCAATTTAAAGTATTGAATTATATAAAAAAAAAAAGGACCGGGCGGGGGGCCGTAACCCCGAATACCCGATTAAGAGGGTTTCCCAGCCCCGTTCGGGAAGGGGCATCGCAGGTATCGGGTTTGTCGAGTTTTTTTGTCACCCCTAATATAGAATAGTACTACTGAATTTTTTCTCCTTCAACATCCTCAACATCTGCTTATTCCAACATTTTATTAATGACAGTGACGACTCTCGATTTTTTGGTGGCATCAAATAGTAATAAAAGGAGAGAGGGTACATCAAGGTGGAGACAGAGTCAAACATGGCAAAACTATAATTAGTCTTGCTATAGTTGCATAACAAAAAATAAATAAAATCTAGAGTTGTCCATTGCTCAATAGGAGATGCGGTGATACGAGCTCTATATATGTGTGCATATATTATATTTGTGGATGCTTTAAACCTTTTATCAGCAAAACCTATAAAATAACTTTTTGGTTAATCAAGATAAATATTCTATTCAAATTATAGTTAAAAGTGATGTGGTGTATTTTCCAAGCTGATGATAAATGTAAGAGCAGAATATTGCACCCAAAAAGAGATGGGAATTGAAGTGTTTCCTATAAAATAACTTTTTGGTTAATCAAGATAAATATTCTATTCAAATTATAGTTAAAAGTGATGTGGTGTATTTTCCAAGCTGATGATAAATGTAAGAGCAGAATATTGCACCGGAAAAGAGATGGGAATTGAAGTGTTTCCATTAAACATTCCTCCCTTATCTTCACTTTAATCACAATTGATTTTCATTGGGATATCTTAACTCATTCTTGAGACATATTTAAACGAGCAATGTTGTTTGTCGTAACTCATCAGCGGTGTACCGGTTATGTTGACTAATGAAATTGGAATGTATTTTAATTTGTTGAACAATGTAACAATGGGGCTACTAGCAAGTAAACGGAGTGATGATCACAACTTAAGCTTGTGTTGAATACAACTAATGATGAATAGTATTACTCATCATTAAAATAAAAATAAAAATAATGATATCTAACATCAGTGATGCTACAACACTAGTTTAAGTGGCATGATGTGATAAACTCAATGAGAGGTGCAATTAAGTGAATCATTTATTTGAAGCACTTCTTTAATGTCGCATTAGTGCTACCTAGACGGGTGTTTTAATACCAATGATACTAAATTACATTATTCTAAAAGTAATGATATCTATTATATGTGATGATCATTATTAATTTAGGTGGCAGAGAATTTTTTTTTATTAAGAAATAACTATCATTCACTACACGACATGCTTAAAAAAGTTCAATTAGTAATCAATCATGAAGATACTCTATGAAAACTATGAATACAACATGTTTCAACAATATTCATATACGCACTATAATGTAATTGAGTTCTATTACATATTTTCAAATTCTATTTAAGTAATATATCAAAAGAGTACCTACAATATATTAATCTATTCCCTTCATAAGTACACTTTACCACTTTCAATGTATTCTATTTTATTGTCCAGAGAGTTGATTCAGCCATCTCAGCTCAACAGATTTTGATATCGACTCTAATTATTGTTAAACTTGTAATTAGTTAGCTTGAATGACTAGACCATGAATAATGCTTATCTAAACTATGAATTGCAAGTAGTCAACGTGACATTAATTGATATATCGTCTTAAATGGAATCTATATCCCTACTTTTTAAGATAACTTATTAATTATCTAGGCTTATTCTTTGTTCACATGAATTAGAAATCCAATCAGAACTTAAATGCAGATTGTTTTGTTCGACAAATTTGGGATTATCACTTATATGCCATGTTTATATAGATGATGTTATTCTTATAGAAACATGTAATAGTTACTGCTACACGGACTTGTGATGGGTAAGCATTATCACTTATATGCCATGTTTACATAGATGACGTTATTTTTAGAGAAAAATGTAATAGTTACTGCTACACGGACTTGTGATGGGTAAGCATTATCACTTATATGTCATGTTTATATAGATGACGTTATTATAGAAAAATGTAACAATTACTGTTATACTGACTTGTGATGGGTAAGCACTATTTACAAATAACATTACTCTATTAGTAAGTAATTTATTTCGTGGACATGTACAAGCATGATTAAGGCAAAATCAATAATAGAATATTTGAAACCCAATGAAAATTGGAAAGTAAAATAGCTATGATTATAGTTTGGAAAAGATAATTCCATCAATGCCCAACTTGCAATCATCCCTAGAAAAAGAGGCAGTTCTTAGGTGAATAATGCATAACCAATCAGGGGTCATATTGTAAATTTTTATAACTACAAGAAAATTTGGAATTTGCAACAAACAATAGAATCTATTTACTTTGTAGCAATTTAGTCTTAAACTTTTAATTCTTCATAATACCCTCTTTGACCTTTAGGTCCATGGTCCGGTTCCGAAAAGAACTGAACTAGACGAGAATAATAGGATATCTTGTAATTATAGAAGAATCAATTTCAACTTGAATTAAAGAGTACTTAGTTTCAACTTGAATTATAGAACCAAAACAGAACCATTCAGTTTCATACCATAATTAACGTTTTTGAAGTTGTTCTTGTCTGAAATACGAATTCTAAAAATTATAACTCCCAAACCTTAATCCATTCAAAAAAAGATTTCAAGTTTTAACACACTGTTCAATCTCAATACAAAATGACAAACATTTGGCTGAATTGTCCCAAGTATAAAACATAATACGATCGGTTTGATTTTTCGATTTTGGGTATAGAGCCGATAATCGAACCATAAACAATTGATTCTAATTTTACTACCAATATATGATATAAAATTAAGAAGAACTAGACTCTACAACTCGATTTGGTTTGGTTTGGTACTTTTGTTCGCCCCTATGTTATGATGTGCTGCTAGAATTCTATATATATTTTCCATTAAATGAACTGTTTTCAACACACGTGGAGTCGCGGACTGTTTTTGAGGGGTAAAAATGTTTGAGCGCTACTAAAGTGACACCTAACAACTTGCTACATGTCTCTTCATTCAAACTTATTTGATAACCAACGGTTAAATTAAATGAAAATTGCATAAAATCTATGGTCGAAGCGCATTGCATATGACTACAATAGGCTATCCACTAGAAGACTAGTAACATTACCAACTACAAATCATCTCCCAAAAAAGTAATTTCTTCTCTATCAAGTATATAGAGTAGAAAATATCGTATTTATATACACTTTCACATACTTTCATGATCGGACTTGACTTGATTGCCATATTAGAACCAATCCTCTCCCAATGGTTATTTCCACTAGCTAGTTGTTGTCATACAACCAAGAAGAAGAAGAATAAGATCCACCTTCTTCACCCTCAAAGGTTATATAGAGAGTGACAAGTTTCGACATCAACAAAACGTGTTTAATTAGTATCAAGAAGTTCGAATACCCACCCCAACAATAGTATTTCTTATTATTTTTGGATTAGTGTGTTTGAGCCACATTATTTTGAAAGAATGTATTTTAGAATAGTAGAGTGGTGGAGAATGTATGGTTGCAAAAAAAAGAAAGTTATAGATGTGATGAAAAATATTATTTTATTGAAGAATGTGTGGTTGAAAATGAGTAGAACAATGAGAATGAAAATTTTAATGTCGATCAAACATGAGCTTGATATATATTTTAAAATTAAAAATTTTAATTAAATCGATCACATATCTTTTTTGTGCTAAAAAGTTTATTTCTTTATATACAAAATCATTTTTTTACATGTACTGTAGGAAATTTGTTGTAATTCACTATAAATGTAAAACTAACTATTATGTAAAATGTATATTAAGGATCCGTTTGATTCTCATTATTGTAGAATGAGAATGAAAAATAGAGTTGTTATTGAGCCCCACACAAGAGATAGAAATTTAAAATTGATGACTTAATGTGATGGATAACGGTCATATTTCTCATTTTTATGGATGAAAAATGAGAAACAAACGGAGGCTAATTATAAAAAAGCTATGTATAATGTATTGACCGTTACGGTCGGTGGTAGGTTGATGAAACTAGCAAACGTTTTATAATAATGTAAAGTTTACTTGGAAAATGGTTAAACATATCCCCTTTCCTTTGAATTTGATTCCTTGCCTTTATGACATCATTTTATGGTTTGACTAATTGTACTAGAATAGTCAAAGTAGGGCCACGGGTACCGGGTGGCGTCGTGCCCTGAGTTGACTCACTAAGCCTCGCAATCCATATGAATCTCCATGTTTGTGCTCGTTTACACTATTCTAATTTTTTAGCTTTTTCTTTAAAAAACTAACTAAAAAGAAAAAGAGAATTATTGGACTGGATGACTTGCCAAGACACACGAGACAACTTGGGAGGTCAGACTCTTTACCCATTCGACAAAGTTGTGTTTTGGATAGATCGCATAACATCAATGACAGTAACTATCATTCATAATGAGTTCCAAGAATATTATTCTCTACTTAGACAATTACAATCAACTGCGGTCAAATTGGTTTTTCACACCTCTAATTATACCATGAGATCTGAATCGCAGAAACTAGAAAGCGTATTGAGTTTCATGACTATGATTCTTGGCAAAGATAAGTAAAATCAACTACAATCAAATTGGTTCATCACACCTCTAACAATACCAAGATTTTGTGAATTTATTCTTGTTAACTGAAATTATACTAATAGTTAGTTGTACAAGGATTCAAGTTTTAAATAATTAATCTAGTTCAACATTAATGACTAGAACTTTTGGGTCAAAGTCATAGATATCGTCTACATTATTCCATGTAAAGTTTTTTTAAGAATCAATAAATTACCTTTTAATGAATGTGTTTCATTTTACATTTATGATTGATTGATTGATAGGAATCAAAGAGAATATAAACATAGTTTATAATGAAAGATAAAAAGATAAAGTAAAATTGTATGATAAAATCATTGGAGCATTATATTATATATTTTAATTCATTACAAAGTTCAAAGATAAAAGAAATTAATTGGGTTCCTCTACTTACAAGAAAAGTATATTGAGAAATGAATAAATGTATAATGTAGGGAGTCAAATGATTTGGTTTACATGTTCCCTGACAGAAATTCAACAAAGCATTGATTGAAATATGACAAGCTGTGAAAAATGAGACATTCTTGGCCCACTCCCAAAAAGTAGAATTAAAGTTTTAAACCCCGCAATGTTGAATCTTTTAAGTGAACATTTTCTAGTTAGAGATTAGACAATTCATTTTGAAAGATGCATTTCAAACATTCGAGTAAAAGTGGTCGCAGATAAGCATGTTTAGACGAGTTAATTCAGAGTGATATTTAAAATTTGAATGTTAAAATTGTTGAAATTATTTAAATTATAATAAGCTCGGGGTGTGTGTAAAACATATTTAGAAAATGAAATGAGTATTAACTTGATGCACACGAGTGAGAATTTCACGCTCAAGCAAAGAGGCAACCTCTGCTCATTCATGAGAGTATTAATTATATTTCACACAATTGAATTTCTAATCCAAAAAGTCATGCCTTTTTACCCAATAATCACATAAATTTCATATATCTATTTAAAGGGGTTCTTTGTGTATGTTTTTAAAGAGAAATCAATTATTTATCATTTTCTTTATTCATTGTAACCCTAATCTTCTTCCAGATCACAAAGCCCCTATTTCATGGTCATTATTTAGCCAAAACAATGTATTAAATAGTGATTTTTAAAAGAATTTGTGGTTAAAAAGTAAGAAAAAATTTTGGACTTGCGTTTAAAATAAATAGTGTGTGAATGTGTATTTAAAAATTAGTGTAGAAAAAAGAATTTTCAAAACATGGTTGTCAAACAAAGGCAAAATGTTTTTGTTTCTTTTGTAAGTTTCAATCTTGCTTTGTGAAAATCATTAAAGACTTGCTATACCCTTACAGCTATTTGACAGTGAAGTCATATAGAAAATTTTATTTAAATGACACAAGAAGTCATATCTAATAGCTTAATTTTCAAGGGGCTCAACATAGTATCAAAATCGGTTAAACTCAAAGCAATTCGATCCAATTAAAACGAATGCATGAATTTCAAGATTAGTGAAGGAGACCATTGTGTAGGGTGTGTGAAAGATAAATTCCACACAAAATAAAGATAAGATAAACAACTAATATATACGGACTTGAACTATCTATCTTAATAAGGTTAACTTTTTAAAATGGAACACAAATTTTAATATGGTATCAAAGCACGCAAAACTCATAAGTCAAGTCTCATTAACCCATTTATATTGGATTGTATAGGTGTTAGGTTGTAAGGAAAAAATTTAATCCCACTTAATATGAGATAGCCCGTTAAAAATAATATTTAAATGATATATTTTTGAACATAATAACAACTAAAGCTTTAAATCAAGTGGTTGAACAAGCCCAAAAACAAGGGACAAATATCGCTTTAAAGAAACGTCTTCATTTTCAGATTTTCTACTATTATTTGTTTCAAGTTTCAATCTCTATTCCCAAATTTATCCAGCAACTTAAAATATTATTTACACTCCTTCGTAAAACATTCGATGAATCTATGCCCATAAAGAGACACGTTGAAATAAATATACTTTTGTTTGTCTAAAACATGAAATATTATCTTTTTTTCTATTTTTGTGTTCCTTTTTGTTTTCTCTTTACTCTTTAGAAATTAAGTTTGACTTAAAGTTGGTGATGATGAGAGTGAGTGCTGAGGACCATTTTGATGATGATACACAAATTGATACATGTAAAAAGCTGTAAGATCAAATATAGATAGATAGATGCCAGAGGTCTGAAATCATCTACCTGCAGCTATTGCTAAAAGTTTGATGAGTTCACAATGATGAAATCAATCAAATTATAAGATTGTAAGTTTAATATCATCCACACAACCATATGAGCATAACGTTAATCTTGTTTTTACCCATCTTTGCCTAAGGTTAAAAGTTCACTACAATGAAAGTAAGGTAAGAATTATTTTCTTAGTAATATTTTAACTTAAAAAGTATATGTTTGGAAATAGAAAATAAGTTATCGAGAGAGAGAGAGAATGGGGAATCCCACACGATCTATATATCTAACAAGTCGCAAATATAATGCTTGGACTAAGGGTAAATTTGATCATTTTTCTTATACCTCCCCTCCGAGAGCTAATCAATTCCTTCCCAAGCAGCAAAGGGTAAAAAAAAAAAAAAAGGAGAGAGGAGGAGATGAAAAACCAGTTTTTAGTATTTTTTTTTTCCTAAACTTAACAAGATATAATCTTAAAGTTTTGCCTTTTTTTTTCCTTCCACAACCCTACTTATTATGTTCGTGCAATTGTAAATTACGTGTGAGATATGTTGAATAATAAGATATGATTTAAGGTTAAGAAAACAATGTTTTAAAGCTATTGTTTAGTACAATACTATTTACTAGTATTACGTATTGAGAATGAGACCTAATTACTTAACTTATTTTGTTAAGAGTCTTCTCGTGTCACATATTTGCCATGGACCGATAACATATAATTAACGTGCTTTATTTTCTAGAAAGTTAAGAATATGTATGGGATATATATATCACCTGCAAGTAGAAATCAAAAGAAACGTGAATATTCAAGTAGGCTCTCACCTATTCACAAAGAGTCGATATAATTTCACTAAAAAGTCGACTAGATGTTCAAATCCTAATCCCTCTCCTAAACCAAGATTTGAGTAAAAGAAGACGAACAAACAAAACATATTAAAGTGAATCTTTAAGTAGGCTCTTACCTATTCACAAACAGTCAATCTAATTTTATTAAAAAGTCGACTCGAAACAATTTAAGAGGAAAAGTTTAAAGCATAAAAGCCCCCACATTCTCTAATGGAGTCATAACCCTATTGGGCAGTCAATCGAACAAGCTGACACAATAATACACAAAAAAGAATAAAGGAATATGTCAANATAAAAGCCCCCACATTCTCTAATGGAGTCATAACCCTATTGGGCAGTCAATCGAACAAGCTGACACAATAATACACAAAAAAGAATAAAGGAATATGTCAAAAATCTCCATAGACTGGTTCTTGGAATTAAACAAACAAAGCGTGCAACTTTATGCAATAAATTTGAATCCATGATACCCCCCCCCCCCCCCCCCCTCCAACAGTTCAATACATTATACATATATCTTATCATTTTATGTTTCTGTATTCTCTGCCTGCAATCAGCTTTTGCTTTACATTCACTTTCTTTTCCTATCACAACTTTATCACGTACTCTCACAATACATTCTCATTCCGTTCCTCGGCCTTCGGGATCTAAACTCCACCATTCATTCATGGAGCCCTCAATCCGCTTTCCAAATTAGTCCAAAACAACTACTAGTTTTTAACATCGGTCTATATAAATATGTAATAAATAATGTGTAATGTCAATTTAATATGTAATTGAATCTTTTCCTTGGCAAAGAATTTTTTTACTATTCGACCTTGTACACAGTTTGTTTGTTTGTTACACTTTTTATTTGGTGTGGCTTGTTACATAGGTCGTGAGTGGGACCTTAGTTTCCGTCTAAGTGAGCAACCTTGTAGAGGGTTGACATCCACATGAATGTGCTAGTCTTGATGCTGTGTTAGGATTGGCGATCTTCAACTTATTTTTGTAATTGTTATGTTTTTAAACTAACTTTTCTAAGAAATAAAATAATGAAAAGAACTGGGTAGACTATTGAGACTTGAGGTTCCACATTTAATTATTAATATTGTCAAGAAGATTAGACTAAATTTTTATGTTTTGGTTAGTATTTTTGTACGTACTCAATCAAGTTGGAAATTTATCTTTAACATGTTCATACAAGATGATAACTTATTTCAGCACATTAATTTTTGAGTCCAAATGCTCATTTGAGCTTTGGACAAATTTAATTGTTTTCTGATTTAATGGACTTTATTTGACACCAAATTGAGAGTTGGGATTTAATTTTAAAAAATTAAGCTTATGATCATGAGAGTCATAATTCAAATTCTTATATATTGATTATATTTTTACACTTAAAACGATATCAAATTGAATAATGATATTTATATTGAAAATATCGATAGTCATCTTACGTGACACACGTGATATTTTGTTAATTGATACATTAGATAATAATAGAAATCATATTCATACGTTAAATAACAAATTGTCATGTACATATTACACAAAGCAACTACCAATAGTCATATCATTACTATACTAAATTTTATCCTGAATTTTTCTGCATGTACATGGTGGGGGTTCTACCGATTCATATGAGGCGGGTCTCAATAAAAAAAAATTACCCACCTCCATGTGAGTTGTCGGTGGGCTGTGAACCCCTACCCTGTACATGCAGAAGAACTCTTTTATCCTTAACATTCACCGGTCTACGTTATGTGGACCTTGAGGGACCTATGAGGCACAACACACTATGTTGGTGGGCCATGCTGGGCTAAACATGAATGATGAGATTATTAATGGGCAGTAAAGGAGGAGAAAAAGAGGAATGATATTGAAATGATAATTCTGCTTAAAAGTTTAAACAATTACCTGTAATTATACTTTGAGTAAATTACAAATATTTTCAATAGAATATATGATAAATATATAAATACTTTTTTCGGTTTTAAAAATTACAATAACGCTCTAAAATTTGTTTTCAAAAACATATAACATTTTAAAGTTTTTAAAGGAAAGAAATTGTGAAGTGCCTATAATATACTTTGTCAATTTAGTTCCATTTAAAGGCTTTTTAGCTCTGATTTTTTTTATTATATATTTTTTTATTTTTGAATGAAAGTGGTATTACAATCTTCACTTATCTTGAACCCAATTTTTCGCCCCTTACATTTACCTTTTGTAAATGATTAACATTTTCTTATATATAATTGGAAATTTCTTTGTGTTAGATTAGAATATAAAACCTTTCAAACATGATAAAAAAATTCTAATATTTTTAATAAATAATTTCTTTAAAAAATGAACTTTAATAAATCCTTTAAACCCGATAGAATTTCCTTAAATAAGAATAATAAAATTTACCTACGTTTTGAAACAAAACATTTGTAGAATTTTATATTGGTAAATAAATTTCATATTTATATGTTACACGTCTGCATTTAATAGAACTTTTTAAACCTATGTTACTAAATTTTATGGTAAAAGCAATTAGTTGGAAACGATTCAAAAAGATTAGTAAACAATGAGTGTAGAAGTAAAATAAAATATGAGCTATACAATAGAAATAATAAGGGATGTTTTAGGGCCCATTTGATAGGGTTCTACTTTTTGTAAAAGAGTTTTATGAGAAAACTACTTTAGATCAACATCCTCCAAGAGCGATTATATCTATCTTGACAAAACACTTACAAAAAATCATTCAAACATGTTACAAAGTAGCTTCTTACTTTTAAAACTAACTTTTGACTTTCTAATGTCATGCCAAACTGGCCCTTAAAGCCTTGAACACTTCTTTTTTCTCTATGGTGTCTATATTTGTCATAAATAAAACGAACTCTCGATATGAATGATCTCTATTCAAAACCTTCGATTATTTTCAAGCCATGTCGAAATTGTTGAAAAGCTAAGACAGTTAAAAGGAAAATGTTACATCTTGAATAAAAATGAGAGAAAAAACATAAAAAGAAGAGGGAGGCCTTCTTTTGATAGAGCTAAGTCGATAAGGGATACTTTAGAAACTTCTTATTTTTCCCTTTGTATAGTAAAAACATAAATCAATAAGGTATGGACATGAGTGATGTAGTCTCTACTGAGTTGGCAGTCGCATTGTGAGGATTCGATTTCTACCTTTACAAGGTATGAAATTGGACTCTTTGTGGGCACCAGTATGACAACTCTTGTATCCTGACATGATGATGCACATCCCGCGATTTATCTCATCCACAATACTCTAGATGTAGGGCGGTGGGAAACCCTAAAGGTTGGGGTTCAACCTTTTTAAATAAACTTAAATAATGTATGCGTTTCTTAAATAAAGAAGATATCTCTATATTTGTCAAACAACGTCAAAATCCCGTTCATAACCTTCATTTATTTTCATGCAACTTCAAGAATATCTGTGTAATTTCTAAAACTAAAGAAGGTATCTCTACATTTCTTAAAAAACGTAAAAGCCTTGTTCAAAACCTTCCTTTATTTTCATGCCACGCCGAAATTGTTAAAAGGTTAAGACAGTTAAATAGTCGAGTTACATCTCGAATAAAAGTGAGAGAGAAAAAAAAATATATATATATATATAAAAAGAAGTGGGAGACCATCTTTTGCTGCTGAAATCTAAGAGAATAGTGAGTGAGTAATGGAGGATTAAAGGTGGTGAGCAAAAAAGCAGAAAAGTGAAAGAAAATCAGAAAAAAAAAAAAGAAAAAGGGAGAATGCGAAAGAAAGTATGTTCTTTTCTAGCTTCTTTTCCTTTCTTTCTCCATTTTACATTTCGCATGCAAAACGATGACACCCTTATATTTATATATATGCCCCATCATTACTGCCAACTCTCTTTTTCTTCTCAGATCCCAATAAATACACATGAATCTCTCTTTTCTCACACATATTCATGCAGCTTTTGGAAATTCTTTTGACGCCAATGTCTATCTCTCTCTCTTTCCTTTTTTTTTTTTTTTTTTTACGTCGGAACCCTCAGCCGCTACTCGTGAGTGCGCACTGGGTAAATCTCGCTCCATATGCAATAGTCCGCAAACCACATAGGAGAGATAAACCGCACTAGGCAAGCCCGTTGCGACGATCTCGACCAAGGAAGTGCCATTGTCTATCTTATGCATACAAGTAATTTGACTGCATATTATTCTAATCTTGAGATTATTGGCAAGATGCTTGTGCTTATTAGTTATTAACAATGATTATCCATGAAGTGGTCTATAATTTATTGAGCATGCAGATGTAGTACCAATATTTTTGCTATTAACTAGAGTTTGACAAGCTTGTAAGCAATTATAAGCTTTGCCAAACATGAACAATGTTTTTGAGGTTGAAACTTAGTGTGTGAACATATTTGGTTCAGTTCGGGAATTTTCAGAGACCTTTATAGATTTTTCAAGATTTTATATTTCAAGATTTTAAAGATTTTAGACCATATATGACTATATTTAATTATAGCACTGCAGAATAGAAGTTACTAAACGTTTCATTTGCACTCTCCACAATGACCAAGAGTTAATAAAAAAACCTATGGTGGTCAACCTTCTCCTCTCTATACACACACAATTCATTTTGTTGTTAACCATGCAAGGTAAATATTTTTTTTTCTCACATCCTAGTTTAAGAAATGTAGAAGAAGAATGTCAAAGTTTTTAAAAAACACTAGTGATTTCTTCTTCATGTTGCAATTTTCTGTTAACAGGTTCCATCTTAACATGTTACAACATCGTAATTTGTGTTGCAGCATTTTTTTTTGTTGACGTAGAAACCCGTAACAGCTACTCGTGAATGCGCACTGGGTAAACCTCGCTCCATGTGTAATAGCCCGCAAACTGCACTAGGCAAGACCGGTGCGACTGGCTCGACCGAGGAAGTGTTGGCAGGGGATTCGAACTCGTGACCTTCGGTCTTCGCGCTCACCTGCTCCACCAACTCGGCCACCCCCAAAGGGGTATGTTGCAGCATTCTTTTAATCAATACAATTAATGTCAGAAAATTGTTACATTAGCTCAACTGCAACGTTATGTTCAAACTTATTTCTGTTGTTTGCAAAATTGATGTTTCAACATAGAATTCGAGTTTATATCATTTCTTTGTTACGCTTTTACATTCTGATTTGTTTAATGATATAACATCCAGATTATAAAAGAAAAAGTTTTGGGTTTACGTGTAATATTATTTTAATGAGATCAAAATACTATTCAGAATACATTTTTTTCAAAAAAAAAAAAAAAAAAAAAACGGGACTCTTAATATTTTATTGGTGATGGGGGGGGCTCAAACAGGGGCTTAATGTATGATGCTCCTATGGCATTATTTGAAAGCTATAGTTTATTTCAAATATTCTTTGAATAGAAGATGTTGAGCCATCCTAGTTAAGTATTTATAAATCATACGGTGCAACATTTAAAATTCAGCCATATTTTAAATTTTTATTAGGCACGAGTTTTCCTCATCAAGTTCTGAAAGTTTAAGTTTGTTTGCAACCTTATAAGCTCTAATTGTCAGTAAGAAAGATAACCACACTTCGCATTAAGATTTTGGGGGGTTATAGAATGATCACAATGATTTTAATGCTTTGCAAAAATCAAGTTATTCAATTGAGATTAATAAGCCTCTAATTTCTCGTTTTTACAATACATAAATTGTGAAATTTCAAATAAGGTTCTATCCTTAACTCGGGATAAATTGAGCACCCTAGTCGAAGGATTGGGAAACTACCAATCTCGTGTTAGAATCTGGAACAAATGTCCAGGGATGGAAGGGTCAAGGCAAGGGTATGATGTGAACGAGGCGGGGTTGGGTTTAAAATTTTCTAGTTCATCGTCCTATTTAATTATTTTTTAATTATAAAAATACAATATAATAAAGCAAAAAAATTTGAAGACGAGTTCGGGGAACTCAAATCAGGACCATGTTTAGCGTCCTCGTCCCGTTTACCAATTTGATAGAGGATTCCCCACTCTTTTCGAGACTGAACAATGCGGAGCGGGATATTTTTCCATCCGTATAAATTTCTCTTCCTTTGAATGAGGTACATCTGACCTCGAGTAAGCATTTTCTAGATCAAGATATACCTAAACTTAAAGCCTGTTTGAGCCTTATTTTATTGTAAGAATGCATTTTGGAGTAGTAGATTAATGGAAAATTATGGTTATTTAATAAGAAAAAAAATTAGATTTGCGTATAATATTATTTTATTGAAAAATGTTTAATTAAAAATAAGGGAGAGAAAAATGTATTTTGAAAAGAATTTCATGAACTAAGAAAAGAGAAGCCAGACATGACATCAATATAAGTAGAACAAGCGAAAGTCACTAAAGTCGAACATCGATAAATATTAGACTTTATCTACTGGGAGTCATCAAAAGAGGAATGGATATATAAAGATTAGAATGCACGTTGCACATAATTACCTAAATAAGCTGACCAAGTATACAGTTGATCTAGTCAAAACGCGTCAAACCCAACTGCTTAGTTGAGTTGACTCAAAATGTATCGCTCTGAGTTCACTAGGAAAGTCTTTAGCCATTACTAGATCATGATACAAGAACCCTTTCATGTCAAATAAACGGTTCTCAAAGTTTATCATGCATAGAGATGCCATGAAGGTCCAAGTGAAGTTCGTGATAGACGTAAGATATACACAGTTACCACAAAATGATTGAAGATCATAGCTAGTAATAGTGACTTGCTTCCCAAGCAGTATGTTACGAACCAACACTAAAATTTCCCAACGTATTTTTTGAGTCTTGAATATCATAATCTGTTACGTAAAATACTTGATAAATGAGTTCTTTACACCCTCTAAAAAGAAAAATATTAGTATAGTAGTTTGGAAAAGTTGCAATATGGTCCCAACATATGTTCTCGGTCGCATATTAGTCCCCAAATTTAAAAAGGGGGCTAGTTGGTCCAACGCTTTTTATAATCGCACAATCAATTTTAGATTCAATTATTTCACGCGATTATCCTGAAAACATTCTCCTTTTCAAATTTTGGATTCCAATTGAAGTTGAGAAGCAAAACTCAACTTCAAAGTGTTGGACATGCGACGGTCATTTTACGATTTATCAGATATTAGAATGATTTCCATCATGGACTAATTGTCAAATATATGAAGGGTGGGGACAATTAGTGCAATTTTCCATAGAGGTGACTCCTAAGCACTTCCATCTCTGTATTATTTGATTTGAGATCCTATGTTTGTAATATTGTTTTTAAAATTTTACTTCAATTCCTGAAGTATGAAGATTTTCAAATGGTCCCTAAACTTTCCAAAGTTTCAAGAATGCCTCTAGAATTTGAATATAATATTTTAATTATCCTGAAAATAATTCCTCAAGCCCGACAATTATAATATGCCAAATTTCCTAAATTTAAATTTGGTTCTTCACTTTTAAAATATTGCAATCCAGTCTCAATTGATTTTGGATCGTCAAATAACTCATAATATCCTCTGTAACTCATAAGTCAATCATATCTTCAGCTAAAATCTTATTTTTCGAAATTTTCGCTTTTGGTCTTCTAAGAATTTGAAGAATTCCAATATGGCAATATATTTTCTAATCCCATCAAAATGCTAAATTTAGAGACAACCCTGAACTTTATGCAAAAAATCGAAAACAAGCCTCATGCTTAAAAAATCACCCTAACCTTCCCTATTTATAGTGCCGAGTATCACATAACCCCTAACAACTTTTTTAACCATGTATCATTTAAAATGAGGTTGATATACCTAAAATGCCCTTATGAATAAAAGATGAATTTTTTAAAATTAGTTGCAATTTAATTTGTTGTATTTAATAGTAAATTAATATTTAAATACTTTGTGCATACACGATTCTGAATATGCATGCTAGTTAAAAATTAAACCTAAAATTTGGAATAATTTATTAATAAATGATTTTTAAGATTTTTAAATTAACTATATATATATATATATATATATATATATATATATATATTGACTTTGACTTTGACTTAAATTTTAATCAATTTTTTTGGTTAAACCAAACATGGACATAATCTAAAATATATAATTAGAAAAAAGTAACACTACTTAACAAAAAAATAAATTATATGATTATATTTAAACTACGTGAAACAAACTCTGCATATAATGTGTCAATTTATATTTTTTAAAAAAAAAAAAAAAAGGAAATGTTAGTGTAATTTTTTTAGCATAAGGGTGTGTCTCAGATATTTTCACAAAGCTCAAGGGTTGTTTCTGATATTGTTAAAAAAAATGCTTATACTCGCATGAGTTATAATGAATTAAAATTAAAATTTATTTGAGTTAAAATAATTTTCCCTTGTCCCATCTCTCAAGAACTTGACCTAGCTAGGTGATATTCTCTTCTTTCTTGTGACAGTAGTGTTAAAACAAGAAATTTGTCACATTTCCTCTGAATACAAAGACAAAAGGTTTCAGAAAACTGTGCAGAAATATAATTGATGGGCAAAAGAAAGTAAATTTAGCCCCTGGTATAACTAAAAATCATATTTTTAATAAAAGTTGACGAAATATATTATTGAAAAATTGCGAGTCGCATGAAATGTATGATTAATATTAATTGTTGACTTCGACTTAAATTTATTGTCAACTTTTAATCTACATTGAACATGTCTTAATATACATAACATTGGGACTTTCATGGCATTCAAAATTTTTACTATACTTGTACATGTCTACCTACACACACACCAAACAACAAATATATTCATACATATATGAACTTATCTCTTGATCTTCCTGTGCGTGTCTCCTGGGATGACAACAGAGTACTTACGTCTAGGTTAGTTGTATGTTAGCGTAGGAGTGTTGGGATTGGAATAGACTACTCCTAAATGAATTCTTGCATGCTAATATACAATTGTGTGTGAATATATTTATACAGTGACTGGTAAAATAAGGGCATGCAGCAAGCATCCATGGCAACAGGTTTGGGGAGCAGTTGTTCAGACATTATTTTGTTTCTATCTGAAAGACTAATTGTCTAAAACTAGATTCTGTCACCAACATCTGGTCCTTTATATTTTTATCTAGGAAAATTGAGGTTGGACTATCCAACCTTTCAAGGAGTATGGTTATAGATAATTGACCTTCAAAAGTTAAGTTTTGGATCTCCAACCAATTGAAATATGTGAATATGAAAAATGTTTGGACTCCATTTTTCCAAAATTATTTTTTTTCAAAACTCATTTTCAATCACATATTCTCTTATAAAATAATTTTACACGTAAATAAAAAAAAATCTTATTTTTTAACCATACATTTTCTAAAAAAATCATTATTTCAAAACACATTTTCCCCAAAAAATAGGGGTCAAACAAGGGGGCAAGTCACCGTCAATCTGCACCTTAAAGTCCCAAACGATTTTTCGTTGAGCGGTGCAAAATTTTAAGTGGTTCAGTTTGCAGTATAGTTTTAAGTTACGTGAAAGTTGTATATGATTTTTATCATCCATATTGACGGTTTTAGTCACATTGGGTCCAAATTCATAAATTCAAATAATATGGGAATCCATGACTCGACTTTTTAATATTGGAGACCCATTATCACATATCTCAGCCTTACTTTTTCCTATTTGTGTTATGCATAAGCCCAAAATAGGAATGAAAGCTCCGATATTACTTGTTGTGCACAAGTGACGAACTCAAATCTAATACTCATATGACATTGAACGATAAGAAGTCACGACATAGTAATTCTTATAATATTGTATTCTCTGCAATGATAAATCCATCTTTATGCATAGGCTACTTTAGGATGAATGAAGTGTAGGTGTTGAGCTTTCATTGTACTCTCCATCGTAACTGGATGATATAAGTTTAACTTCTATCGTAATATGTTTAATTTGGTCATCAATGAAACTTGTCACTAAAGTGGTTTTATTAAAAAACCAAAAAAATAAAAATAAAAAAATATCTTAGAGATTGCCAAAGCTCTCTCCTGTTACAAACAAGTGAAGTTCATTCAAGTTTCATAAACAAATCCTATGTCTATATATTCATAGTCGACGAATCTTGGATATAGCTCCAATAGATTTGCTCATAAACTAAACTATTGTATTTTTTGAAAGGATTATTCTACTTGTATATTCAGGTGTACATCCTAGATGACATAATGTAAAAAATGCATTATGACATTGGTGGTAGAAATTGTTTATTTTTTTTTTTCTCACCAGCAAATGACAAAATATCACTGTGTATTATATCACCTAGGGTGCGCATTTGAGTGTACATGTAGCAAAGCCCTTATTGGAATTTTTAGAGGTTTATTTACAATTAAAATGTGTAGATTGAACAGGTCTCCAATAGGTGCATCGATCGGATACAACTCCACAAGTACAAAAAATGCATAATAGAGAGTCACAACATTTTTATAAGGTGCATATTAAACCATCAATGATGAAATGATGTGATCTAATGATTAAGATAAATTTGTAAAAGATGTAATCATTGAAGAGATACATGAAAATCTATAAAATGAACTCTCCTAATTTCATTTTATTCACTCCAAATCAATTCCATATAATTGATTTATAATTCTTTCATTCTCTAAATCATGTCAAAATAATTTCAAAATAATTTTCAAGTTTCATGTTTGTTATCTAACGTTCGATATCATCCGAACTTGAAGAGTACTGCAATCAACCGTTGGTTCGTCCAACAAAATTAAGATTGTGCTATCTTAATTTTGAAAGGACGGTTGTATATTGGGATACGGATGTCCATTTGATCTTGTTAGTATTAGTGGAGGGATGAAATTTATCTTAAAAAGATTTGCATTTGTTTACCTCGCTTCATTTCACCTCTTTCTAATTTCTAAATTTCAGTGAGTTGATATTTTGTACATATATCTTGGTTTCGATAAATTAATTTTTTATTCTATATTTTGAACATGTAAGTCACAATTTTATCGTATTTGTAGCCACATATTTTGGGTTAACTAGAAATAATTCAAGCACTAATTTACCAAACACTATTAAATTAACGTAAACATGTTTTAAGAAATTATAATTTCACAAAAAATAAAAATAACTTGAAAAGTGAATGATTGTAGTATTTTTATTATTTTAATTTACATCGAGATCTGTTCGGTTTTGCTAAAAATGAGATTATTAGTAAATTTTGATGAAACTTATGGTTGAAAAATTCAAAATAAGTTTGAGAAAAAATAATATTTAAAAAATGAGGTCAAGCTCATGCTAAATAATTTTTAAAGTTTATATGAAATTTATAAAAATAAATTAGTAATTTTTATCACTGTTTTAAAAACTGGCCAGTCCGGCCAGTTCAACTGGAAAAATCGGGAATCGGGACTTATAAAACCTCAAATTAAAAATCCACCTCAAAACCCATTAAACCGGTTGATTGTTGAAAAACCCATACACCCTTCCAAGTTAAGTTTAACCTATGTAAATGTATATTTTTTAGAATTTTAAATTTTTTTATTTTTTAAAAATCGTAGGTTCGACCCCAGTTCAACATTTTGACTCTTGACCCGACTGTTTCTTTTTTTCGAGTCGATAGTCGGGTCAGTCTTTAAAACATTGATTTTTATATAACATCTCCATTTTTTACTTTTTTTTTTTTCCAGAAATGACATTTCTACATATCGTGTAGTATCGCGTTTCATTTTTCGTTTTCATGCATCATAGATCATAATTTAAGCTTTGCCAAACTTTTATAAATGTCCCAATTTTTATAGAACCTTCTCCGTAAATTTTAAGGTTGTTTTAGTTTTAGTTTGTTTTAATTGTTTTCTTTTTGAAAAGAAACAATATATTGGTTAATGAGTGCGAGTACAGTTAGTTAAA
>CAIGRP010115015.1:0-11807 GCA_903798385.1 Fraxinus cuspidata | reverse complement strand
TTTAATCAAATTTTGGAGATCAAGTTGATTTTGGAAGGAGTCAGTGTATTTTAACTTAACTGACAATCTATTTATTATCTATTAGTTTTTGAGATCACGGCATTCCTCAATTCTTTTCTCGTAGTACTCTAATTATGTTCTTCTGTATAAGAGAATTGAATGATAATGAAAAATGAAAACTTCTGTATTGTCATTTTAAACTTTTGTTGATGATTAAAATTCCTTTTTTCTTTATCAATTTACAATGATGGAGCTCACATCACTAGGGGCTTTAACTTCCATTTGAAGATGTTTAATGGAGTTAATCTTTTAATTTTTTTGGGATGTTAATGGTGATGGTGGTAGTGCGATAGTGGTGGTTGTGGTGAAATGTTGGTGGTTGATTAATGTCCACATCTGGCAATAGTAAAGGTGTGTAGGTCACAGTCGATTGAATTTCTGCGACCAAACATCTTGAATATGTGACATATCAAAGTGCACAGGTCATATGTCAAAGTACATATATAACGGATCACAGATAAAAAAGATTTGGACACGTGTCATTGGATCGGGTCACAGATCGAAGAGATTTGTTCACCTGCCATTGGATCAAGTCAATATCACATGTAACAGGACACATGTCAAAAATATATAGGTCACGTGTCATGCATTCAAGAGATTTGGTCACTGATCCAAGTGATTTGTTCACAAACTGTTGAATCAGGTCATAGGTCACACGTCAAATGCATATGGCACAAGTCATGGATTCAAAAGATTTGGTCACATACCATTGACTCGGGTCACATGTCATAAATCCAAGAGATTTGGTCACAAGCCATTGGATCAGGTTACACGCCACATATCAAAGTGCACGGGTCACATGTCACAAATTCAAGAAATCTAGTCACACACCATAGATTTCTTTGATCTCAATTATCCGAACTGGTCACAAATTCAATTAACCAAATTTCGACGGTGAGAGTTCAAGCTAATTAATCCGGAAAGTGCTCTATAAATTATATCAAAAGCTATTTTTCAATTTTCAATTTTAAAAAAACGTTTTCAATTATACTAACACTCCTCCGTCTTAGTAACCAACGAACTTAGTCATCGCTGAGCGCGATCAATTTGTCATCGAAGAATTCATCGATGGGGTCGAGGTCGAAGGGATGTCGACGACGGGTGAATGCCGGTGAGTAGGATGGGAAGCGGTTGGGGGGTGTGGGTAGATTAATTTAATTTGATAATATTATTATTTAAAATTAAAAAAAAATAAAAACCCGACTTTTGCATTTTGAAAAATAATCCTTGAGATTTGATTTGTGCATACTTAATAGCTGAAATATGAATTTTTTCATTTTCCTAATTTCCTCAAAAATTGGCCTTATTTTTTTCTTTTTATGGGGCCTTACACACAAAATCCATTTACTAAGGGTCCGTTTGATTGTAAATGTGGAAAATTGATGGAAAGAAAATGAATTACAGGGAATTGAATTGCCTAGAAATTGTTTTACTGAGAATTGTAATTAATTGTGTTTGATTGGTATAATTTTCCACCTAAAAAATGTTGAAAGTTTGGTGTCCGTTTGACTTTATTTTTCATGAAAATTGTCCATTAAAATGATAATTTTTTTTACCATTGGGTCTAACATTTGTTCCAATTGCAAAAAAAAAAAAAAATTTAAAAAAAATACCGAATATCATTCGTTTGGATTTGTTTTACATAGAAATTATTAATCAAAGTGATAATTTTTTTACTATCGTGTCTAGAATATTTTTCGATTGCCTAAAAAAAAAAGCTGAAAACAGTTTCTCACCAAAACCCTAAGAAAATATATTCCACAATTTGAAGGAAAATGGGCGTGTGGAGGGTGGGAGTGGAAAAAAATTTTTAGGGAAAATTTATCCTATCAAACACTACAAGAGGGGAACAGAAAAAAGTTTTCAATATTCCATGAAAAAACACACCCTAACATTGTACAACCTCAACTCTTGGGAACAATAAGAATTCATTTATGCCTAACAATAATTAAAAACCTTATCAAACAAGGACAGCTGTGTATGGAGACAAGAACATGGGACCCTCACCTCCACACTGTGAAAACGTTTCTACGAAACACCCAGAAATAGAGGTTCAGCGAAAGGGAAACTTAGATACGGTATAATCAAACGCCTTCTCTGAAAAATGCTTTTTCCTCCATCATTCTATCAAATCTCAAAAAGTAATTTTTTGTTCCCTCGCAAAAGCTCTTTCGATTTTTCTGGCAAACTATCTTGACATTAGTTTTTATGGGTTGTGGTTACCTATATATGTTTTATGGTTTGTTTATGATTATAGAATCTCTTACGTTAATCAATTTGTTTTTGAATGGTGAATTTGCTGTTATTATTGTTCTTCTAGGATCATTTTCTTGAGTAATACCTATTAAAACACAGTATTTTTTTTTTGAATTTTTTATTTGATAAGGTGAAGGCTTTGTATGAAATTAATGAGCATATTCTTAAAAAAAATAAAAAAAATAATGCAAAATTAATATAGTTGGTGGATACAATAAGCAATGATTTTGAATGCTGGTTGTTTGGAGTGCTTTGCCTTGGATTTATAAAGATTAATCTCCTTTACCAGTATCAGCTGCCGCCTGCGGATCACCTGCTGGCTAATTTTATTTGGAAAAATGTATGAACGCGTTAATGTCACCATAATCTGCGCATCCAAAAGTCGGTTGTTCAGCATTCATATATGACAATTTAATTGACCTTGAATGTGGTTGCTTACAATGTGAATGCATATAAACTGTGCAGGCATTTTTCTTGCAGGTTTACTCTCTCTCTCCCTCTCCTCTCTACACCCGGGCTCACAGTTTTCATAAACAAATTGGCACACTGTTTTTTCTAATTCATTTTGGGGGATTGCAATTCATATAAAGTATATAGGAACAGAGCTCAACCAGGTCTAAATCTTAAGTTACGTTATCTATTTTCATTGCCAGGAACCGCTTTCAGTGCCTAGTACCATTGATTCTCGCACTATTGCTGTCTGAATGTGCGGGCTCTGTCATCGTTGTGACCAAATACAAGTAAAGTAATACATTTCTTGGATCTGAAGAAGAAGAGGATCTTCTGTTAGTGCAAGAACATTTGAAGTTTTTTGCACTGTTCCGGACTAAAATAATTAATATTTACGGAGATGTGGTCTTTGTATCTTCTTGCAAACAAATTTTTGAAACCAGATGAAGGAAATAATGAAGGATCAGCTGAAAATCATTTGAAAATCGATGAACCCTACCAAATCAAACAGTCATCGAGTAAAGATGAATGCTATGGTGCAATTTTTTCCTGTTTCATTGAAGTAAGTCTCATTGTTATACCAATAGCCTTCCATTTCAACATTATTTTCACCAGGTGCTGCTGAACTCACCTACAAATGCACTACTTGAAGTATTATCTTGTATTTAGTTGTATATACTTTGATTCTTTCTGAACGAGTTGAGGTATACTTATGATTCTAGGTGCCTCATATAAACCAACTACGCTCGTGGGACTGTGGCCTTGCTTGTGTTCTAATGGTTTTGAGAACTCTTGGCATCTGTGACTGCAATATTCAGGAACTGGGGGAGCTGTGCTCCACGACAAGGTACTTTATTCTTCTGGAAGCTCTAATTATGCTAATTTCTATGTAAAAGCTCCCTTGTTCTGTTTACAGAGAGTGGATTCTATCTTTCTTTGCCTTATTCCTTCTTTCTTTCATCTTCAAAATTTTCAATTGGGAAACCATGTAATATTGAAGAAATTCCGAGGCATGAGCATGACATTGTGCCAGTTTTCATACAGCGAGAAGTTTGTTTTTTAATATCCCATTATATGGCAGATGGTTTATAATAAACTTCAATAATATAAGCTTTTTTTAGGTACTCTTGTTAAGATTGAGTACTTGGACAATGTTTGTAATAATCTAAAACATGTGAGCTCCTAGTTAAATGCATCTGGTTTTCTTGCTTAAAAAGTTAATCACGATAAACAGAGAATAATCAGTAACATATTTACTTAGATATGTTTTTGGAGATCCAAGCAATGTTGCTCTGGTTTTGAAATCTGAACATAGTGACAGGGTATCATAATTTTTAGTTTGGAGAATATTTAAAGAATACTCTCTAGAAATTTTCCCTTGTTGATCTGTGTCTATCACCATGGGATTCAGTTGAAACCCTAAGGGAGTTTGATAATTACTCCTTTTCTTGGTGGTACGATTTTGAAAATTTGTCAATTTCTTTTTAATTTTTTAAAATGCAATTGCTACACTTCAACAAGTAACAGAAGCAAGTTTTGTCTTGAAAGATTTTATCTAGTTTCTCCTGAACATAGCATGTCCGATTCAGGATCTCTTGGAATCTTTTTGTTCAATTTTCTGAAACCAGGAACTCCTCTCCAGCACAACGTGCAAATCAATGCAAATATTGCATGCAAAAACTCATAGGCCTGAGCTCTTTTGACCCCTCAGTTTAAATCTTCGTATATGGAAAAATGCTCTTATTAATGTAATAGCAAAATAATATTAATAAGAATAAAGAAGTTTGTACGTTTGGCTACTGTTTCATGCATTTAAGTGCTAGGTGTTTTGCCTTTTCCTTGACTGTTTTGTGCTTGTAATTTGTCTACCGAAAATGGCTGCAAGCTTATCTTTTACAAGCTACTAGTAAGCTGCATGCGAGTTTTCTGTAGCTCTAATGATGGTCATGATGAAGTGATGCAACACATTTGCTGATGTGAAACATTTTTCTGATAGCCTTTTTCATGATTTTTATGTTGCAGTATTTGGACGGTTGATTTAGCCTATTTGCTGCAGAAGTTTTCTGTAAAATTTTCCTACTGTACAGTAACTTTAGGAGCCAACCCAAATTTTTATGTGGAGACATTTTACAAGGTGAGATCCTGTTTCATCAATCGTCTAATTTATCTGTTTGCTTTGTGAGTGATGTTTTACTTCATAATGCACTTAACATTCGACCATCTCGGTGCCCTATCAACTCCTTGGATGACATTGTACTTGTAATCTTAAAGCCTGGAGCCCATTCTGTATTCAATTTTTTATTTGGCATCCTGACGTGCTTGGTTTACCAGTAGTTGCATAAATGTTGCAGATGTTAGATAAATGGTGCCATATGGGAACAACAAATAGGAAATTTTAGAAGGAAGTATGTAAGCTTTTGTTCTTTTGGTTCTTCATTTCTTTCATAAGGATGAGTTGGAATGACGCTGGTTTATAGAATATTTTTCAATGAATAACACCACATGGATAAATTAATCCACTGCAAGGAGTTGGTATTTCAGTATTGAAGAGTTGATTCTGATTTATATGTTCTCTGCACGTCATTTTATAAATTTTTTTTTTTTGTTTCAATTCTTTCATGTCCTTTCTGTGAAATCAAGCTTTGTAAATGGTCGCGATCCTTTAATTTTGAGTTGTTTTTACTAGAAATTTGCACTCATTCTTTCACCAGTTATCTTATTTAACTGGCAATTTTTAATACCAAATATAGCATATTGCAGGACCAATTGCCTAATGATCTAGTTCGAGTAAATATGTTATTTCAAGAAGCTCGAGAAGCTGGAATCGATATAGAGGTAATCTACGTACTATGGTTGGCCCTTGATTCTTTATCATGTGAGTTCTCTTACGAGGTTGCAGCCACCGGTATAGGCTATGTTGTTGCATGCCACTGCATGTGAACTAGGACTTTGAAGTGATCTTCTCTAGGTTAGCATTGAAAAACTGTAACTACAGTAACTATATAAGCATGAATGTTAAACACTTTTTGTTTATAAATAAAATTCTATAATAGCAAACTTTTCTCCCATCTTGTCAATAAGACCTATTCAGTCGTGAAAGAATACATCAAGCATTTAAAATGACCTTATGGCATTCGAAAGAAGTTCCCTTGATAAAATATAAAAGTCAATAACAGGAGAGACCCATGTGTTTGGGAGATTCTAGTGTGGAATTTCGTTTACCAAGATTAGTTTCTGACATCATATAAAATTTATCATCAAGTAGTCACTGAGGTAAATGTTGAATCCTGTTTGCCATGTAAATTAATATTTAAATTTTTCTGGTAAAACCGTGAATCACTTGGAATGGAATGTGCCAAGAGGGTAATTAAAAATTGATTGCAGTGGGCATTCAGAATCTGGTATTAGTTCTAACATCAATCTAGACTTTCAGTTGGTCAACAAGTGAAATTGTGATGCTGCATATTTAAGTATAATTTCTTGTGTTTTATTTTTATTTAAATTGTTAAATATGCACTGTTTCTGAAATTAATTGCCCCAAACCTCTTTTTCAACTTGTTGCCAAATTCATAATATTGTCAATATGCTGCTTGGTGTGAAATTATTCTTTTTCATAACAAGTTTCGTAATCAACAGAGTTGGTCTGCGTCTTACAATTAACTTTTGAGACCACGTGATTTGTGCTTATTTTTGTGTAATGGATGAAGTTCTCCATAAGTAGCAACCTAACATGAGCTCGTTTTCTATTTATGTCAATCATGTTCAATATCCTACCTCTCGCTAATCCTTTTTGTCCATTTTATATCAAAGACAAACTTTTGAGTCCTCTTATGCTTAAATTTAAACTTGGAAGTTGTGATTGAAATATATTTTTTACATAGGATCACTTATCTACTTCCACATGCAAATGGCCATTGTTCTAGATTTTATATGCTAACTAATCAAGTGGTTTTCCATTAGCATTGTAGATTTTGAACTAACATGAGTATATCTTGTACATAAATCCCATTAAATGAACCACGCTAGTGCTAGTTAACAGAGTAACTAATCATGCTTTCTGTCATACCAATTGTTTGAGTAATCCTGCCAGCATACTCACTTTTTCAGTGTTACTACTTAAAGTTTTACCTATTGTCAGATACATGTACTCCATTTTTATAGTGTCCTAATATTACTCTATTAATTACATAGACAATGCATCCACATATCTGTATGAAAGTTAAAATCGAGACCCATTTTGATCATGTATGCTGGTTCTAAATGTTGTCAATTGACATGTTTGACATTTAGATTCACATGTACATGATCCTAATAAAGCAATGTATATTTCCTTGTGTTAATAGAAAATGCATCAAATTTACTTCTACGTACCTTTGAGAGCCTTTTCTCTATTTTGATTGCCGGTTTTTGGTTATATTAAAACACTTTGTATCTTAAGAAACTTTTATAATCGTTTTTCCTTTTCCTTTAAATGCTTTCATAATATTTTCATTAGATATATTTTCTGCCTGGAGTGGCCAATTATTCTTGAACTCCTAAATATTATTTTATGCATGAATAAACAAATAGTTAGATTATTTATGCTTTTGATAAAAGATTTGGGTGGTTTGAACTAAAGCTTTCACTTAATCTCTCATTCATTTTGTTAAATTATATGTTTACAGTCTCAACTAAGGCACAATTTCTCTTCTTTACAGTGTAGATCTATTAGTGCAGACGAAATTTCTGAGCTTATCTTATCTGGAAAATATATTGCCATTGCTTTAGTTGACCAGTACAAACTAAGGTGTGTTTATTTTATCTGTTTTCCAATTAGAATGGCCTTTTTATTTCTAATTTATTATTTTTTGTTGAAATATGTGCAATCTTCATTTATGGATTCCATATTCAGTAGTTTGTACGAATATCTTAACAAAGGTCATCAATATTAAATGCACCATTGTGTGCCCTATTAGGGTTTATCAAATTTAACTGTTCCCAATTTTCATTGATCGCAGTCGGTTTTGGCTAGAGGATGTTTACATCTCTGACTTCTATAGTGGCAGCACTGGCTACATAGGTGAGGAATGAAGTTCTCTTGTATGGTTTTGCTCTTGAATCAAATAGCAACTTGATGGTGCGATGTCCAATGTCTGTGTCTGTGTTCTTGTTATCTCCGGGACGTTGTGTCATTATTGGGTTAAATTTCCTAGTGCCATTTTATCTTACCCTAACTTGGACTATTTCCATCTCAGGTCATTATGTCATTATATGTGGTTATGATGCCGTTACAAATGAGTTTGAGATCCGGGATCCCGCCAGTTCAAGGTTCTATAAGATACCATCATTTGCTTCACGAATTTGAAAATAAATTCTCATATACGTTACAAAGCCCGCCATTCATATCGAACTGCATGTCTAATCAAAATTTTCTTTGGAAGAGTGGAACAATGCCCATTTTTATTTGCTTGCATGGTCAAATAAATATGCCTTGAAACATGGTCAGTTCGTAATGGAATATCATCTCCGCTGGACCTATGGTTATTTTTTTGAGTCAACTTGTTTCACAAGTCTTTACGATGTGTGTATATACACGTGTTGACACTCAATTAACCCTAGAAGTCTTGCAGGAAATTTGAGAAGGTCACATCGTCATGTTTAGAAGAATCCCGTAAATCCTTTGGTACTGATGAGGATATTCTTCTGGTAATTTTTCAATACGTTTGGCTCTTTTTTTTTTTGCAATGACACCTATAATATTGATACCTATCTCAATTAATTAGCTGTTGGTTGAGTTATTTGCCTGCTAATATGTGTTAGTTGTTTAGACATCCGTGTTGTTAATTAACTTATTGCAGTCTGATTACTCGTGGTCAAAATCCTTCTTCTTGATTACGTGTGTTTAAATATATAAAACAAAGTTGCAATGAAATAAGTCAAAATCATAGCCTATCGAAACAGTTAATGTAAATGGAAACCTAAAAACACATCTTATTAATGAAATTTGCCACAAAAATTTCATAAATGATATCTTTATGGAGTTTACGCTGCTCTGAGCTTAGCTATGAGAATAATTTGCTAATGGGAAAACGATGGATTTGGCAATCCCGATACCTTGGCAAAAGACACTGTCTAAATATTGTGAGCGGCGTAGGGGAGAAAATAATTCATTTTTCTGTAGGAGTCTTCACATGCATACTTACAAAATAATGAAGAAGATATCGGTCAACAACTGCATTCTTGCACATTAATACATGTAATTCTGGAGGTGTCGAAGCCAGAGATGGTCATGTGGCACTAGCACACTAGTACTTGCCACTTATGCTGCAATGAAAAATGGTGCCACTGAGTTGCTGTTGGTTTTTAAGAATGAACTCTCGTAGTGACAAGTTTTCCATAATTGACAAGACTAGTTGCCTCTAGTCTTCGTATTATGAGTCCTATTTCTTAGTCACTAACAGATTTCCATTGGATGGCAACAATAGTTGAGCCACTTAACAACTCAAGCTAACTCATTCTTCTCCCACGCATGTAGTTCTTGGCTTTCAGCACAAATGCGGCACATGGGGGATAGCTTATTTCGTTTGACATATTCATGCAATTGAACTAACCAGTAATAGTAACATATGATGCATGTCCCAGGTAAATCGGCTCAATGAGTATCTACCCATGTAGAAACATCTAATAGGATTATAGTATTGGACTAAAATCTGTAGCGCTAAATGGCCGTGTAATGAAGGTGTTGGAGGTATTTAGAGCACGAGCTTTCTACTGTTGCTTAGGATGCAGGTTCCATCCAAACTCTCCCCTTCACTGAACTTGAAAGGGACAACATGTGACACTTTGTAGCTGTGGGGCTGGCCTCTGTCCCATCAATAGCTCAAATTTTGCAATTACAATGGTGCTTCAAGTTGTCCTTTGAGAGTTTCTCGTCTCAGTGGCAAGGAAGGAAGAATTGATAATTCTCTTGTTGCAAATTTGACACCGTTGGAAAGATTGGGCTTCATTTCATCCTTTTTAGGACACAGATTTTTAATTCCAGATTCATTTCAAAATACATTCTCAGTGCTGGCAAGGCAGCATCTATCGGGAATGGGTTGAATATACTGCAGCTATAATATAAGCCAGCACTTATACACTGTGTTTGCTTAATTTTTCTTCTTGCATTTTCATGATCACCACGAGAGCATCAGACGAGCCTTTCGTGAGCGCTGATGTTGGACTGAACCTGCTTTTGTTTGAGAGCTTTTGTCCCCTTCAACATTGATCCCCAATTAACAGGCTTTCCTATTGGTTGTTCCCTTACAGTGATCTTGTCCACTTTCTCTTCCGCAGAAAGCCTAGCCTACTTTCGTAAAGTGTATTCTAATTGGTAGAAGATAAGGCATAGAAATTTAATCTTAACTTTAAATGCCAAAACACATTTCTTTCATAGCAGAGGAATGAGGTCCGTCCTCGTCTTCTCATTTTCTTGCATATATTTGCTTGTAAACAAGAAGATTCATATTAATGGTCAGTTCCCATTGTCGTCTAATTTAGAGAGTTACATGCTCCATTCGAATGATAAGTTGCAGTGTATATATGATTGACCTTTAATGTATGTTATTATTCGACTTAAATTATCATCAATCTCCCTCTCATTTATGTTTGTTTTTTCTTGGTACAGGTAAGTAATATTTTGATGGAACGAATTCATTAACCGCAGCTGCCCTCTTCCATGAAACTGGGAAGATGGAATTTTTGCTGACAGTGAACCTTTAAAAGTTATGAGTCGATGGACTAATGAAATTTTTGTACTAATTGCAGATATCCCTGGAGAAAGGAGAGAATCAACAGAACACCTCAGAAGAGATATCTTTATGTCAATGTTAANAATCAACAGAACACCTCAGAAGAGATATCTTTATGTCAATGTTAAACTTGTGTGATCAGAGAACCATTTTTACCACATCTGTTGCACATATCTACATTCGTACATGAGTGACTGTATCTTATGGACTTTGCTACATGTACATCAATATTGACATAAAGGGTTAAATAATGTCACACGACACTATTAAAATACAGTCAACTTTTTCATTCAATCATTTCCTTCCAAATCATCTTCAGGCATTGCTTCAGGATGCTGTCTTCTGTACAACCAGCATAATTTTTTCATATATAGTCGTCCAGAACGAACATTCTCATTTGCTGTAATTGGGGCATTGGACTGCAACCTATAACTTTAATTTATGAGACAGATGTTTTCTGGAACATGTTGGCGTTTAGTTCACTCGAAAGCCTGTAACTTTTTGCAACTCTACACTATCAACCATAAATTTTTTCCGTTTCATTTCTGGGGAGAAATTCCAGTGCTAACAAGCTACTGTGGTACTTAAATTTGTGTACAGAACTAATTTATTTTTTTCTTGTCATCTCGTGTGATGATTTGCGACAGTATGCCCCTGTTTTGTATGATTAAAATTATAATTCATTTTTATCTCTCTTTTTGTCAATCATGCATTTTTCAATAAAATAATATTACAAATAATTTCAATTTTTAATTCATACATTTAAAAAAAAAAACAATATTTCAGCCCCTGTTTGAGTCACGATATTTTTCTCATTCTTATTTTTCTACTCATTTCAAAAATACATTTTTCACTCTCTTATTTTCAATCATACATTCTCAAATAAATAATATTACACGTAAATTTAAAAAAAATTCTTATTTTTTAGTCACACATTCAAAAAAAAAAAAAATCACTATTCCAAAATATATTTTCCCAAAAATTTGATTTCAATGAAGCTCAAAGAAGGGGTTGAATTTAACAGAACATATTAATTATTTGAAAAAAAAATCTCCAAATGATATCAAAATAGACGGTGGATACCTGAGGATGTGCAAAATTAATCGAATAAATTTGGATTTTTGCAAGTTAACCCATAGCTACTTCAGTCACTATGATCATAGTGAGTGATAACTGAGTATTCAAAAATTGTTTAGATAATAAAACAAGTAATTTTTTGGAACCATCCAAATCATCGTAAAGGGTTATTGTCTAGATGGAAGAAAGGATTAA
>CAIGRP010115007.1:0-17400 GCA_903798385.1 Fraxinus cuspidata | reverse complement strand
CAACAATTCACGTGTAGACTCTTCGTCCTCCATCACCATATTCTTCGGGCCAACTTCTTGAAATCCCAATTTCCCTTCACAAATGTGCTCGTCCACTATCTCCTTCTCGCTTGGAATTTGCTCAACACAGTCTGGTTCCATAACTTGAAATTCTTTAAAAGACCTCATTGATTCACAATTCTTAAAACCAGAATAGCCAGGATCAAACTTTTGATCTGAATTATCCTCTTTGNCTTCGTCCTCCATCACCATATTCTTCGGGCCAACTTCTTGAAATCCCAATTTCCCTTCACAAATGTGCTCGTCCACTATCTCCTTCTCGCTTGGAATTTGCTCAACACAGTCTGGTTCCATAACTTGAAATTCTTTAAAAGACCTCATTGATTCACAATTCTTAAAACCAGAATAGCCAGGATCAAACTTTTGATCTGAATTATCCTCTTTGAATCTGAAAAACCTTTGAATCCTTTTCACAATCGATATTAATCCCTTTTGTGCACCCAAACATGGCTTCAACACTCCGCAAGTATTTTTACCTACATACTCCAGGAAAATCAACAAGAAGGCCGAAATGGTGATCCCCATGACAAATTTCTTCTTCCCCAAAGCCAAAACGACCACCAAAAACATCTTAACAACTGCTCGCACTACCGTATTTGTACACACAACCCGCCTCCCTACACCACTCTCATTGACACCCACAGCAACTTCATCAAAATCCCTAGTCTTTGGAGGCAAAGGGATGCAAGAAGGCGAAGGACAGCGAGAAGATGAAGGCGTAAATGAAGGACTGGGAAAAATGTTTGAGGATTCCAGGATCACTGGATCATTATTTTTGGTTCCTAATGCAATTTTCGGTGGCTTTACCCTTCTTTTTTTGGATAGCTTTTTCAATTTGTCCCCATTCTTGATTGCAAAATCTACAAGGTAGGTAGGGAATCCGGTCTCCACCATAAGAGAAGAGCCCTCATGCCTCCTCTGAGAATTCTGCACATGATCGTTCACCAATTGTGAAATTCTTGAGCTCTTCGCCTTCTTCCATAGAAATGGCATGGTGAACTCACTTATTATAACCAATTATCCAGGATTCTAAGAAAGTAAGATCAAAATGCGGGAAAGTTTCAATATTGTGCTATTGAACCATCTAACCATATGAGTTGTAATGGCAGGCAAAAAGATCTTTTGAAGCGGAAATGTACGGACACCATAAGAATTTCGTTATGGGTATTTTATCAATTATGTATCAGAACGTGGATTTTGTGCTATTGAAATTGAATCATCAAACAAATTGTAATAAGATCTTTAGATTGGAGTTTTACGAACATCATTTGAATTTCTCTATGAGTTTTCATCAATGGGTTTGTGGGTGTGTATAAAAGTTTCAACAAATCATGAGGTAGATAAGAATAGAATGTGCAGAGAGAAATGTGAATTACGTAGAGGAAGGGGATGTATTGGTTTTACTTTACCTCAATATTATGGACGGCGTGAAATAAATGAGTTGAATAACAGGATCCAGAATACAATTATTTATTAGTCTTTTTTTGGCAATTAATACTTAAATAGACATTTTTCAATATCTTCAGAGGTCTCCCGGATTTCTGATTAGTGGAACGGCCAAGTAGTCCTCGACAGCAGCCTTTTAACTCTCAAGTCAATTAGTAGAGTCGGTAGCATGTGGAATTTATCGACAATCCCTAGCTTCCCGTGTTGGTGAAGGCCATTATTATGTGCATTACATTTACATTAAACAGTAAGGATTATGCAATAGACTGTTTTGGGCTTCCGAAAAAAGATGAAAAGTCTCGTACATTTTGCCGCATTAGCACTAATAAGGATTCCCATGAACAAGTGTTATATCCTGGAAAACCTTAACCTGTTTCTCCGCATTAGTTTTATATGTTTTGTTGGAGTACAATCCTCTAATGGGATTTGGATTGAGCTGTGACCTTCAATGTCCAAAGCTTTCCTTGATGATGGCAATGGACAATGTTTGTTGGCACTGCCTGCTTCTGATGCTGATGAAAACACAAAGAAGGTTTCACGGATTGGTTCTTTAATGAGGCAATATTCTCGGGTTGTGTATGACATTCAGATTTTTATGTCCAGTGCGATGATCTTTTGGCTTAAGTACTCAGCCAGATTCAGTAATGTAGGACTCTCAGGAATTATATCAGTGCCCATGTTCTCATTGTTGAACTCTTTATCAGTCAAGTCCTAATCTCTTCCTGGGAAACTACTACTCCAAATTTGCAGTACTTCCTCATCCTCTTCTAATCTTTCTGAAGTTCTTCAGCTAATTTTAGATTTTCCGAATCATCATTAGCTGATTTAGGTTCCAAACTACATGCGCTCGTGAAATCGGAAATCGGCCCATTATCCCCTTCTGAGGTTTCTCTAGAGCTTATACAATCACGAGAAAAATTTAATTCTGAAGGCCATTTGTATTCCTCCATAAAAGGTTTTTTTCTAGCCATCATATACCATAGAGTCGACAACTTTCCATCCTTCACTGACTACTCTAGAAAGGTTACCCTATTGGCCTCTTTCCATAAAGTTTGATTCAAGATTCTTGTCTGCTGCAAACTGCTAATTTTCACCATTAGTAAATTTCTCAAAAGACAATCTTCAACAAAAACCTCCTTCTCAATCCTCTACCGACCATCCTCTTCTTTGATCCACTATAGAATGACAATAAACATCTTGGCATGGAACTTGTGCGTGAAGAATCTGCATCCCCGTCTGCATCCTCTACAGACCACCCTCTTCTTTGATCTCCATAATTGAATGACCATGAACATCATCTTGGCTGTAGGAATGAAACTTTCAGAATTCTTTCCGCCCCAAATAGTGAGTCGTGTGCCATATTGCATGCAGAATCTCTGTCCCCTTGTCCAGTATGAAACTTATGGTTTCTCCAACAATCAAAATTGGCTTTGCACTTGTACGGAAATTCAGATCTTCTGTTTACCCCGATTCCATCAATTTCTCCCTGTTCCATAGGCTTAAGAAACTACACGAATTGAGATTGAAGTGGTAAAAAGCAATGGATTCCAAATCCAAGTGTCTTTAACTATTTGACTTTTTCTCCAAAGCTTATCAAATCTCAAGTAAAAGGGACATATGTTTTTAACATATCTCGTAAAACATGACCTGGATTTATACTGTTATCTCAAGCCACTATGTTTGCTCTCTGAACACAACTTACAAGAACAGAAGTTATTTATTTAAATAGAAATTGTACGTTAGATATAATATACATGAACTTTTATTTTCAGCGATGATCAATAATTTTTTTTAAAACTTATTTATTTGCTTGTAGGTAAGCCTACATGTAAGTAGGTTAGTGCATGTTTGGCTAAGCTTAAAATATATACTAAAAGTTTAAAGGTAGTGAAAACAAATAAATTATTTTATGTCTGAGTAATAACAGAGTCAAAGCTTAGAAGTTTTTTTTTCTTTTCTTTTCTTTTCTTTTTTGAAGCTGTATAATGAAAAAATTTCCTGACAGCTATGAGTCCTAGAAGAGGATCAAATTCGTTGAGGTAAATTACAATGTTACTTCTTGTTGAATTTCCTTATGCTGCGGATGTTTTCTTTTTATGGTTGTCTCTATTGGTCTAAGTTTTGATTTTAGTTGAATTTTATGTCGCTCCTTGTGAAGATAATATGCTGTTATACAGAAAATATATATAAGAAATACTTAGAATGACAAGAAGAAAGAAAATGCTACTCAACAATGGTTGTTTTTACAGAAGATTTTGAAATTTGATTACAAGACATTGCAACACGTGTAGTTGAACGTCATAGCTTCTTTAATATATGAAGGAAAATTCTAACTTTCAAATTCAAGTGGAGCTAGTTTGTACCCTACATCGTTTGATCATCCTTCACAGCAATTTCATCAGTGGAACAGTTGAAGCTTGAGCTTTCACTTATGGAATAGTATTTGTCCTTAAAACTCTCTTCAAGAACCGAATGCTCTCTTGTCCTCCTCAGCTGTTCAAGTTTTGATGCCACTTCTTTCATGCTTGGTCTGTTCCGTGCCTTTAGCTTTAGACATCTCTTGGCGAGCTTGGCAACTGCAAGAATTTCCTCTTTATGACCTTCATTTGCCACTAGCTTCTCCAGAATCTCATACAAACGGTTCTCTTTTAGAGCATATTGGAAGCAAAGTGCTAGACTTTCATTGCTGTTTTTGGAAGAGATGGCCTTAAGTCCTGTTAGGAGTTCAGCAAGAACTACCCCAAATGCATAAACATCGCTCTTGTCATTTAGTTGCCCTGATTGGAAGTATTCGGGATCTAAGTAACCAAATGTGCCCCCTACGAGTGTTGTTAAGTGAGTCTTATCAATGGATACTGACCTCGATAGTCCAAAGTCAGAAACTACTGCCCTATAATTCTCATCCAACAAAATGTTGTTCGACTTAATGTCTCTGTGGAAAATGGCTGTTGAAGCACATGAATGCAAGTAAGCAATGGCTCCTGCAATTTCTGCAGCGATACGTAGACGGTTTTCCCAAGATATTGTCGAGATGTTAGGTTCATCATGAAGATGGTGAGAGAGGGTGCCATTGGGCACATATTCATATGCTAACAATGGAACTTCAGCCTCCAAACAACCGCCTAACAATTTCACTATGTGCCTATGGTTTATATGGGACAGAATAAGAACTTCATTTATGAATTGACCTACTTGACTCTCATCAATTATATCGGACCTTTTTACGGCCACTATGCTCCCATCTGACAGCATTCCTTTGTAGACAGTACCAAGTCCTCCTTTGCCAATAATACGACTTTTGTTGAATTTGTCTGTTGCCTTCTCCAACTCTTCGATCGCGAAGAGCTTTGTTTCAGGAAACACATTTCCTGTACTCGACGTGATCTGTTGTTGAAGTAGTAAACCACCATTTCTCTTGAAAAGTTTTTGCTTAACTTTCCTCTCTTTCATTTTCTTAATTTTACGGAAGAGCCAGAGACTAATACATGCCAGAATTAGAAGGCCAGCAGCAAGGCCAACTCCTGTTTGTGCGACTAGCATTAGCAGAATTCTAAGAATGAACGAAGACGAAGAATGGAGAAGGATATACCTATGGGAATGAACAATGCCGATATTACTCGACTATGTTGGCAATAGTAGCTTCCTGGTGTGTTCATGCAGCGGCCTTTCTCTTGGCAGACATTTTGTTTGGGATCCATACACTCATCAATATCTGCAAAATTGGATAAATTTATGCGAGTAATGATTATGATGTCTGGAAATTTAATGTTGTCATGAGACAGAGAAGTGAATTTGTTCTGAATAATTGATTTGGGGCAGTTTGTTTTTTCAATTTGCCCGCGACATATGACTTGTGCTTTTTGAGCATGCTCCCATTATGATCAATTCTAGTGGCATTTAAACAAACAAAATTTACAGGTTGAGTATATTAACATTTTACTCTATTCCATTCTTTCGATCTCTATGCGTTTATAACTAAATCAAATTTTGGGCTTATGGAGGAGAAGGGAAGAAATAAAAGATATTTTACCTTCGCATCCCCTGGGGAGGTAAGGATTTCCTTGGTAACCTGGATTGCATATGCATCTGTATCCCCTACTTCCATCATTGTCATAGCAATTACTATTCGGGCCGCAGCGATAGTCATTTGTTTTCTTGGCATTGCTGCAAGTGGTGTTTCCAACTGTCCAGTTAAAGACTACAGGGACAAAATATCTTTCATTACAAGCAGAGAAATTCTGGTCATGGTCAATTTTAACATCCGTGGCTGCAAAAAAGAAAAAGCCACATGGATCCGATGGCCAGGAGTCTTCCAAGGTATTTATTTTATTAACCCACAAACTAAAAATTGAGAAATCTTTTGGTAAACTTGACTGGCAGCAACGAAAGCCCGAGCAAGATGAAGTGGATCTGACTATGTCAGCACGGTTGCAGAGAGATCCACATCCTGTGACGAACTCTTTAGTTGTATTATGAACAACATAGGCATACAAATCACATCCCACTACAAAAAACTTATTTTCCGTGTGGGACAAACTGAAACGTCTAAAATCAAATTCAGGAGTGGGCTGTACTCTCAAACTTTCTCCTGATGATCTATTGAAAGTCATATTTAGAACTGGGAAATTTGAAACCCGTACATGGTGATGCGACATGGAGATGTGCTGTAAATTCATTTTGAAGTCAACTAGAGAGGCTGAATCATCATTTCATATGACTTCAAATTGCCAATCAAGGTAGCAACCCTTGTTTATGCCGAATGGATAAGGAATTTCTATGTCTCCACATTTTCTTTGGCAGCCATCCAATGCCAAGGAGGCTGCAGCTGTTTCTTGTAGTTGGAAGAGTATTGATACTATTATTAGATGAAGCATTATCAGCAGTCTACTCCCAGGTACCATTTCTTGAGCTTAGTATATATGCTTCTACTTTTAATGAAATTTGGGGACCCAGGTTGGTAGGTAAAAAATTGACTTAATGTAAATAAACTGTTTTCGCCATATTATACGAGTGAGTGCTACTCCCACTTGGGTAAACTATTCTTGCCTAATTACATGAAGGGTCCAAGATTTTTTGGTGGAAATAATTGAAACGTGATAAATGTTTAGAAATGCATAGACTAATATATGTTTTTTTAAATTTTATTTATTCAAATGGGGAGGCTAAGGATGCATAGACTTTAATGGATTTACTGACCATGTTCAATGAATTTCTGAGACAGTTATATGGATTGGGTACAATAAATTCCCCTTCAAGTTTCCTAGAAAATTTATCGTACTTTCTCAACAATTGTTTAGTAAGAGAAAAATAGATAGGATGAAAGGAGATTTTTTTATTTTCACCATTTTGTCACGTGTTCGAGTAAGTCTAGTAATAGTGAGACAGAGGTTGGTCATATATTACAGTTCGGGGGTGGGTGAGGCAACAAGTTGAAGAAAGAACACAAGATCGGGATCAGAGGCTTATTTCTACGTCCCAAGACCATCGGTTATGCTTGTAATATAACCCATTTTTCCTGGGCAGCTCACATCTCTCTAAATATTTGAGGGCTGTTATGCCACGATCCATATACTAGCTACATTTTTTCCTAATTTCATACCAAAAACACAAAGGTGCAGAACTTCCATGCCAAGCAATAAACCAATTTCACACTGAAGGCAGAAGTTACGCCCAACTCCCAAAAAATAAAAGAAGAAAAAGGATACCATCATTTAATTGTATTTCCGTCATTTACTTCATAAAACCAGTATCCATAAAATGTTGGGTGTAAAAATTTGTACCCCATCACAAGCTAAAGTTGTTGCATCATAATTTGTAGAGTTTGCATGTCGACTTTGTATATAATCTCCGTCATTATCTTTATTATTCTCGAAACATAAACATAATTTAATCCAAACATAATCTTATCACCTTGGATTACTATAAATAGATTATCTTATAAGCAATACTATCTATCTACGATCCTATTTAAAGAATTGTCATCAATAGACAAACTATAATTATGCTTTGATATTCTCGAAATTGTTTTTTAACATCATTGACAGTTGGCAGATTGTGACTACAACTATAATAATTACTTATTTCTAGCTTATTATTAGAAAAATACAAATTTTGTTAAATAAAATTATCCACTACTTAAAATGATAGGAATTTCTCCAATTCCATTTATTATACAGCAGGAAGACGGTTGGGAAGATAAGTTGCCAGCTGATCATCAAGGACAATATTCATAGGATGATTTATGATCATATAACCTTGTAAATGGACACAGAAGCCAGGCTGAAGAGTTTCTGCACAGTTCAAGCTTGATAAGAAAAATGGCTCACCCAATGTATGAAGCTAATGAGAATAGCCCTTATGGAAACCTCGGCCTGTACAAGTTTTACAAAAAGCACAGAATACTCCACCGAGAAAGCTTCACGACGAATGAGCAGAATATGAAAATCTTCACCCAATCTTGGCAGCCTGCACGATTCATGCTATACTTCAGAAAGTAGCTGGCTCTTTGAACTAAATGCAGTTGCAATGGCTAAATCTGGATTCTATGTTTGTGCTCTTGACTTACAAGGTCATGGCTTCACCTGATCACATCCCTGATATTCAGTCATTGGTTTTGGATGAATTAGTTATTTCGAATCTGCTCGAGCTTTCCACCGTTCCTTTATGGTGAATCGCTAGGCACTGCACTTGCAGTACTTGTATGCCTAAAGCAAAGGACTGCATGGAAAGGTTTGGTACTGAGTGGAGCAATGTGTGAAATTTCAAAGAAGTTCAGACCTGTGTGGCCAATCGAGAAGCTACTCCAGACTGCTGCTTTCATTGCACCGTCTTGGAGGATTGTGATCACCCAACCTCCGGCAAGTAGGTCGTACAAGGAGGAATGGAAGAGAAAGCTGATAGAGCGAAGCTCGAATCGCCAGACGTGTGGGAAGCCAACAGCAGCCTCTGCATTACAGCTTCAGAGAGTTTGTGAATATTTAAAGAGGAATAGCCATGAACTGGAAGTACCTATGCTAATTGTCATGTATAGATAGAAGTGAGAGCTGATTTATCCAACACCAAGTAGATTAAGCTTCTTCAATCTTAAGAATAGCACGAGTTATTAATTTATCAGGTATGAATGTTCACATTTTGCTTAGCCAGCTTGTCACTTATCGTCGTCTTTGATCAACCGCTAGAATTTATTTAACCGTCTGGTTTAGTGTTAATACGGGTATTGCTTCTTCCCAAATTCTGAAGGTCACACTTTACTCCAAGATAACACTAATTTTCTCTATGACGTGTAATTTCAGTATCATTTATTCACCATTGACTCAACTTCAATCTGAATAGAGAAAGCTCACAGAAGTTTAGAAAAATATTCAGGGGAGGGAGGAGATACAAAAAAAATTGAATTACTCTGATGCAGCCAATTATTTTTCTGGTTACAGCCGTGTAAATATTTGATGGAATCATAGTTTACTGGAGAAAATCATCTGAGACATAATATCTTCTCTGACTAGGTCTCTTTTCAGTTTCCCAGTCTTCGTCGTTGGAAATGTATTCCTCCATAATAAAATCTTTTTGGGAATTTTAAACCTGCATATATAAATAAAAACGAGTGACGACAATATGTGTTTAAACCCATGTGGGAAGAGATGCTAATTTATGAACAGAAATACCCTGTCAAATTCTTTTCCCTGCAAAAGTTCCTAAGGATCTCGCTGGATAAAGAGTTAGCTGTATCTTTTGCTGGGTGATCAAAACTTAAATCAGACCATTGCCAACTGTCTTTTAGTTTAATACAGGCAACTACCATCTCTGTCAACCGAGGATCTGGAATTCCAACTACAACAATGCCCGAGATCCCTGGATGTTGGGCTAGGATTGCCTCTACCTATGTCATGAAAAAGTAGACCGTGACACATACTATAATGTTCTTTTGTAACTGATGCCGATTTTAAACAAAACAAAAAAAAAATCCAAACAGTGTCATATTTTTCTACATCCCCGTCACCCTGTGGGAAAACGAAAATAAAGTTTGCTTTGGCGTGCTTACCTCATTAGGGTAAATATTCTCCCCTCCACTCTTGATTCGATCCTTAGCACGCCCAATGAGCCAGAGGTCACCACGATCATCTATCTGTCCCATGTCTCCTGTATCGAGCCAACCTGGATCAGAACTCTTAGGTGGAATTTGATCCCAATAACGGAGCATTACATGGGGACCCCTCGTCAATATTCTCCCAGCATTCGAAGAATCCTCTACTCTTACTCTTACTTCGATATGTGGTGCAGGCTTACCGACACAGATGCCCCCAGGACAGCTAAATTTGGGTTTTTTGGCATCAGACAATTGGTTGTAATGTTTATCTTTTGTTGGATTGTGAAGGGTCATGAAGGTTAGAGAAGAACATGCCTCTGTCATCCCTTCAGAATATCAAAGCATAGAAAACCGAGTCAGAAGGAGAATAGATGTAATTTGCTTCCTACAAGGAAGCTAGCTAATATTGTTAAGAAAACTTGTTCTAATGGGCGATTGCTTTATATGTGATGGGGCAATACAAATTCATTGGGAATTCCACTTATTCTTGACTTTCCCTGTATGCTTCCAACTTCACAGATCAATTTGAAATAAAACCACCTAAGATTTTGAAGAAAGATCATGAAACGCACCATAAGCTGAAAGAAGTTCGGCCCTTGGGAAGATTTTGGTGGCATCTTCAATGAGATTTGTTGACAAAGAACCACCTCCATTTAGAATCTTCATCACAGTCTCTAACTGTTCAGATGTCTCTAACTGTTCAGATGTTTCCTTCATCCTGTTAAAATTTCGTTTAGAAACATACATAAACAGTACATAAAACACACACAATTACAAAACTCAAACCAGAAAGATTTAATTAAATGGTCAAGGATCCAACCATTAACTCAAAAGTCTTGAGATCAAAGTCCCTCCCAACTCTTTCTATGTTTGCCAATAGCCAAAAGGGAAATAATAAACTAGAAAACAAAAGGAGACGAGATACTTCTTCTACTAACTCATCAACGCACCAATCTTGGAAGGAGAGTAATTCCAAATATAAGGATGTGCAAACATTATGCAACAAAAATATTGCTTATTTCCAAAATTTTGAAAAAACGGAGCTGTTTTTACCTATCAAAGGAGATTAAATCAGCCATTATTGTGGGAACAGTGAGAAAGGAAGTCACGTGATGTTTCTGAATGGATTCCATTGCTAATTTAGCTTCAAACTTGGGTATTATAACATGACAACCTCCAGCCATTAACATGGCCATGGCTGATGATATTCCACCAATGTGACATAATGGAACAGTGTGCAAATAGACCTGAAAAAGTTCACGGAATTTAATAAACAAATTTCAGTGTGATCAAAGTAGTATCCATCATGGAAATACAGTTCTTTGGATATACAGTTGTATTCCTGGGCCGCCTTTTTTGCATTTGAATGTTAATTACAACTCATGTAGGCCATTCTTTTGAAGTTTCAAGATGAAGAGTGAGAATAAAGAAAAAATTTCAAGGAAGACCGTACATCATGCTCATCATAGTGAACAGTTGCAATTTTTGCTAGGGACTGTACGACTAAAGCCGAATGGCTTATGGTAGCTCCCTTTGGCTTTCCCGTGGTACCTGTGGATATCATGAAAAAGGAAATTATCAGTTGAAGAGATTAGTAATGAAAACATGTGGTATTACAAAAGGTTAAAGTAACTGGGTTTCAGCTTGAGGATCTTGGTCCTTGGCACTTCCTAATCCCCAATACCATCAAGGTAAGTAAATTAGAAGGGATTAAGCAACTGATTCAAGAAAAAATCACTTCTTATGAAAAATATGTTTTAGGTCAGATTTCGATTTGAAGCACAACAAAGCCAAAATAACATCAGAAGGTGAAAAAATAACAACATGAATGAGGATCATCAACTTGTACCTGAGGTAAAGCATATAATTGCAGCTCTCTCAGGTGCCCAATTGTAGTCGATATTTACTGATCTTCCTGTAGGCTTCTTAAGCAACTCAGTAGTTAAATCTGTACTTTTAAGACAGTTATATAAACATGTAAATGTCTTCATAATATTTTTACTCACCATTCATCAAAATTTGGACATGAATACCTACCAGTCCCAGTGTAGTTGGCATTAACAGGTGTATCCATTGTTATATGCCATTGCAGAGATGGTAATAAATCAATGTGGAACTCAGAATGCCAGTAACCCAGGCTCAAGTCAGTGACAAGTAAGACTGGCTGCACAACCTCCATTGCCAATTTTGCCTCTTCCAAGCTCTGCAAACTGATAAATATTAGTAGTGGTCAGATAAACAATTGTCAGTTAGACGAATTATTAGTGAATAAAACACATCCTGAAAGCTATCTTCAGGCAAGAAATTGGGGTTTCAGAATCTGAATAAAAAATTATCCTATTGAGTACGATTTTTAAGAAGTTCTGATTTCAATTCCCCAATTCAATGCTTAAATACATATTGTGTGTTCCTTATAAGTGAAAATCGGTGATAATTGACTATGAAAGCAGGGCTAATATTAAGTGATCGGTTGCTCACCCAACGATAGTTGAGAGGAGCAGCAATTCCACCAACATAAGCAATAGCAAGCAGCCACTCCAGATACAAATCACTGAAACAAAGTCCTATCAACCGAAATAATCTCAGGTAAATGGAAGATGAATTTCAAATTAAAAACATGTTTTGAGTGTTTTTTCCGCTTCTTGTGATTGGCTTATGACCTCCAGACAGGATAGGAGATCGGTGACCAATTAAAAAGTATCCAACTTTAGACGGATCCAGAGTGACAGCAGTGACATTGACAGCAACGATGCCAGTAAAAAACAATGGCTTCAACACATGCGAGCAGCAACAACAACAATAACAAGCTAAACCTTAACATCTTCTTTCCCTTTAATCCATTTCCATTACATACAACTCCAAATTGAAGTAATAATGCATGTAGTGATGCCAATCAATTCAAAAGAACACACACAACTCCAATTCTAGACCAGTATTTCGTTAAGTTGCCTGTGATGGAACCAAAACCAATCTGAAGACAATGCGCTATTAATGCCAAAACTATGGATCCGTCATTTTACACTTTCCATGAACCCACTTTTGAATAGGATTTTATTCTGGTGCATAAACAATGGATAAAGAGATTTTTTTTTTTTTTTTGTTGCCATTATCGAAAAGGAAAGGTAAAAAATATAGTACTTCATGCTACAATAGTTGCAAATTTTGAAAATGCAATCTCATAATATGATTGTTAATCAAAATTTGTCTCCACATTTAGGGAGGAATGTGTCGAGACTTGGGTTCATTTTAAAAGGTCAAGCCTTATTAAGAGGAGTATAAGTTGTTCTATATTTTCATCTTTATTCGATGGAATTTATCCCTTAATAAACTCCCACAATATGGTCGCTTATTTGAGCAAATCAATTTTGAAATTCGGGTGATCATTTGTTTCAGTATTACTTAGATCAAATTGATCGTTGAGTCTCTACTGTCATATTAAATATAGGGTTTGCATTTTAAAATGTCAATGCTAGAGAGGTAGCATAAGCCCTGTATATTGATGTATATTTCGATATTTGACCGAAGTGGATGGTGGTTTGTTTGAACAAACCAACCTTGAAATTTGTTTGACCAACTTATAATAGTCCATGCTACTTCTCTTAATGACCTTTTAACATGGTATCATAGTTTTGTTAAGTTCGAACAAAAATTTCGATCTGATTAAGATTCAAAAATGCCATTACCATGCTTCTAGTTAGTAAAGGAGGAGGAGGACCTGTTGAGAGCAGAGATGGAGACGACGTGACCAGTCTTGAGGCCGAGTTGAAGAAGCCCACGGACCAGGCCCAAAACTCCATCCACAAACTGCATGCCTGTTTTTCGCCGGTCTCCCATTATTGTCACCGTTGAGTTTCGCCGGAGCATCGACAGGCGACTCAAGCACTGGCAAATGTGGGCCTCTGAGTAATTAGCCATGAATTGGAGGACAGGCTTGGAAATTCACTCTCACCGGACAGACAGGGAGATAATGTGAGACGAAGGTGTAGCTATTCCGTATGCAGGATTCGATTGCTTATACTCTTCTTATCCATAATATACGCATTGACTTCAAATATTTGAGTAATTAGTCCGATATGTTCATGTGCTATTAATTTAATAATATCGTGTATTTGTATTTTAATGATAAATGTCTCCCTTTCCCACGCCTGTATGTCTCTCCTCTAGGGATTGTTAAAAAATTGTTACATTTGATACAAGCGAGCCCCACCAACCCTAACGGGGATTATTTGCCTAATCAGGTAAACATGGACAAGAAGGGATAGGGTCGTTGCCTCGTGACGAGTACGGAAAATATGGCCCCGAAACTACAATCCATTCGGTTTAAAGTTTATTTTAAATTTAATTTTTTTATCAAACAAAAAGAAAAATTTATCATCATTTTTAAAGGAAACGTGGATTGTCCTTTACAAATTAGGAAAAAAATTAATAATTTTCACCAATTAAAAACATAAAAAAATAAAATAAATAAATAAATAACGGGGTGTTAAATGGGGCATGGGACTCGGCCTGGGTATGGGGGCAAGATAACAAAAAAAACCCCGACAGGGTGGGCAAGGCTGGTCCTCAGAATTATAAGGCTCTAGACGATAATGAAATGAACACTTTTAAAATAAATAATTTATTTTTAATTTTTAAAAAAATTAATTTATAAATTTTAAAGAAACTTTATAAGTTTAGTAAAAAATTATAGAGAATATTTTTTAATTTTTTAAATTTTATTATTATTATTATTATTTTTTTTTTTTTGTATCGACTTTTTTCTATATTTTGGTAGATAGAAAATATATAGCACTAGGTAACATTTAATTATATGTCCATTTTATTCCATAAATAAAAAATGTAAGTTAAGTAACCAAGTACTTTGGGCCTCTTATTTAGTCCAATTTTATTGTTTTGTTGTTGCTTTTAAATAATTAAATTGTTCAACTAAAAGAAATATAAAGGAAAACTTTTATTAGACTATTGTTTTTTTTTTTAGACCCCTCAGATTTCAAGGACCGAGGCAATGGTCTAATTTGCCTTGAGCCAGGTCCGGACCTGGGGGCGGGGACGAAAATGATCAACCCACCCGTTGCCAACCGTGGCCTCCTCCATCCCCATTTGTTAGACTTGAACTTAAAATTTTTGGTGTTGTAATTTTTGGCCTCCTTCATTATTAGTTGTAATTATCACTTGTCTAGATATTAAATATGTGTGCAATTCGAAGTATTCTTAGCTCACGGACCAAAAAAAAAATCCTAATTATAGGCGTAAAATAGGGCTTGGACTTTTACGATTATAATTCATTCAAGTTAGATCTTTTGATCAGCATAATGATCATATTGATGTAGAAGATTCAAAGGCAAAGGCAATTACAAAGCATACTCAATCAGTATTAGTATGATCTAAACTCTTATCTAATCATATCAATCTTACTTTAAAAGTTTTAAAAATAATAAGAAATTATTTAGATACTTAAAGAGATCATACTGATTTATTTTAAACTCTCTCCTTTTTATTTCGGGGAGGAAATATCATCTTAAGCCACAATGATTTACATAATTGTAATCATCACCAGTTTAGAAAGTGTATACAGTAATTAAGCTAATGATGAATACCTTTTGTTTGACTCTAAAAATTTTATTTTGAGTTACGGCCTTGTTTTGGGAGAGGTTTTTCAAAAATCATTTTCACTTACACAAGATACGAAATTATAACTTTTTTCATACTTTTAACTACGTGTTTTTGAGAAAAAATATTTTACATTTAAAAAGGCTCTTTCAAACAATCCAAAAAAATATATATTGTGTAAAACGAGCTTAATATTATTATATTATAAGGATTGGTGACTCCTGCACGAATTTGAACGAGTTATTGATATCCCTTGTCGGCATCTTCATTATTGATCACTTCGTATAGTGACCCAATCTAGCTGGTCCCACTTCACTCACATGATTTTTAGTGTAAGTCAACACTAGATTAAGGTTAAACTATAATATTTTGTTATACTATAAGATAATTCTAATTCCCTTGTATTACTCGAATAAAGAAAATAATGCATTTTCTATTATATTTAATGACGTTAATGGTGAACTAAACTTGCTTTTGTGTCAATAAAAAATCATTTCTTTCTCAAAATAAGAACATCTCATGCAAATAATACATGTTCCCACAATTAAAATGGAAATATAAAGGAAGAAAGAATCATAACGAATACAATATCTCGTATGGTCAACTTCCATAAACGTTTATTTCCAAATGTCATTGAAAAATGAAAATCAATTCATAACACATTTGATAGGTAGAACTAGATAATTTGCAATTATACTAAACAAAATTTTAACTTTTTTTCTTCATCAACATTGTCAAGTGTTAAAGTCTCCAACTTACCAAACCAGCCACTATTGCTCTTATAATAGATTTGGGTTATGCCCAGTTAGATATTCTGATTGCTTTGTGATAATCAATGGAAATCTCGAAAAGATACTGAAGAAGGAAAGAAACCCAATTTCCAATTATCTATCCGATTTCTGTTACTATGTTACTTTATTGTCTCTATCATGGCGACTTGATGCTAATTTTCCGAGTTTGATGTTGTTTGGAAGTTTGTCCAAATTCTTCAAAACTTCATCAATTTTTTTCTGATTTGAACTTTCCTTACTCTTAGTGCTGGCTTGGAAGGTACCATATCAATGTTGATACAAAACATATGACCTTATTTCTATATCGCCCTGTAAGTTACAACTATTGAGGATCTATGGTCTTGTGATATATGGGACTTGCTCAAGTGCTCAACTAATGTTCTGGGATTCACACTTCAAGATTCCCCTGGATTATCTTTGATTGGAGACATTAATGTCCACTCTGTTTTCACTGCTTCCTTGCCCACGTCACACCCCAGTTTTGCAACTCTACAGAATCTCCATTGGTCTAAAAGATGGAAGGCTCCACCTATTCTAGAAAGGCCTCTTAAACTGATTGTTGGTATTCTTTCTGTTACAATAAATAAACGTGAACAAATACCGAATTTACAATACATATCGGATATACAATCAACATACCGTATATGCAACTTACTGGATATGCAACCAACATACCATATATGCAATACACCGAATATGCAGTTTACCGTGTAAACAATGATTTTAACTGATTAAATATTTTTTTTAATCACAACAAACAAAATAAGTTATATGAATCACGATAAAATAGAACAAATAATCTAAATAGCAAAGAATAAAAAATTCAATTGAACTTTTAAAAATCGAGGCATGTGTGAGCACAGTTTCCTCAAAACAGATTTACTCCCTCACCGTAGGTGATTGAAATTTAATTTGAGCGTCTGTTTTCCAGGATACAACGGTAAATCGATAGAGTCCGAGAACTGCATATTCTACTTCGACGAACTGACTTAGTATCTGAACAATATCACTACCATGACTTTGACAAACATTAAATTATGTATGCGACAGATGACAATTTCGTGTGTTTTGAAACTATAATGCAAACTATATTTTTCATGTCTGTAATAGTGGTAAATCGAGGCTTTACATATACTTAACCCAAAGAATGACGAGTTAAATCCGTCCATTAACTCAATGGCAATAACCATTGGAGTTTCAACAGTTTCAAACTAATGACAATAATCATTGAAATTTTAGCAGTTTCAGAAACCAAAAGTTAGTTATTGAAAGCAAAAGGGTAAATAGCACAGAACATCCTTACCTTTCAATGTTATTGTGAAAAACGTCCATACCTTTCATTTTTTGGCATTTTCACCCCTACCTTCCACCTTTCATTGCGCAAAAGGTCTTTTTTATCCATTTTTTCAA
>CAIGRP010114990.1:0-19384 GCA_903798385.1 Fraxinus cuspidata | reverse complement strand
CATTTGCATGTATTGTAGAAAGTGAAGTTGGTTTGCAAATATATATTTTTTATAATAAAATTAAGTCGACATATGCAACAATGCAAAACCGATTTGATGAATCTCAGATTCACTCTTATTCGTCTCCAATAAGATATTTTTAAAAGAAAGATATTTATAAAATATCAAAAAATATATATTTAGCAATTATTATTATATTGTAGCAAAACCACAATGAAACTGGGTTAATGTGAAAACTCGTGTGACATAAATGAATAGTGATCAAGGGATTGCCTCTTTTAAGAGAAGGAGAAATACGAGGTAAATTGTTTAAGGTGCGATGACAAAAAGTGACGGTTAGCTAGTGTTGGATTTGGGCCTGGTGCTTCACTAGTCATTGGGCTCTAATCTTTTATTGTTGGGCTGGTTTTTTACTTGGGCCATTTGTGTATGGGTTCTGATAATTTACTACTAATAATATGACTGGTTTTTTGGATACCTTTGATATGGACCCTTTATTTACTAGAATTGTGACCGGTCGATCTATGGTTTGCAATTGAGTATATATATTGCCTCTCTCTCCTTCATACGGTGGGTAAGTATTATGTGTGGGAAATTTGGTTTTAGGATTTTTCACGTCTGGATCTTTCTAAGTAATCTTGTTCTTCTCTCACTAAATTTGTTGAGTTCTTGGTTCTGTTTGTCTTTTGTAAACAATCAGTTGAGAGAAATTTGTATAGATTACTTGTTCTTTGCGTTGAAAGAGTTGCGAGAGAAATATAAAGAAATCTCTTATTTTTCTGTACATTTGTACTATTTCTTGTTGATTACATAGTGGAATTGAGCGTAAGCTATTTGTAGATGCTCAACGGGTGACTTGACTTAAAAGCTGAACATCCATTTCTTTTTTCATAATAACAAAGAAATTCATGATGATTTTCTTTGAATTTAGTAGGTTTTAGTTGTAACCTCCATTATTGTTATTGTTATTTTTTGTGGTTATATTCACACAACATATAATTTTTATGAATAAACCACATTTTAATTACAGTAAAAGTCATTAACATTTATTCATTATTATACTTATATTCTTAAATTTTTCATTCATCGCATTCTCATTTTTAAAATTTCATTGATCGGAAATTTTTGTTCTTAATCATGATTTTCATTCAAAAATATTGTTAACATGCTTTAAAATGAGGTGTAAAATAAATCATATTTTTTTATTAATATTTATTTATTTTATTTAAAAATACAATAGGAAAATGAATCCTTTTACTCTAACTTAAAAGAAAATTTTGGAAAGATACAATTTAGTAACAATTTGTGTTAATGTGAAAATAAGAACGCGGTGACAAAAAGTTTGAGATATAAATATAATAATGTATAAAAGTGTAGTGTAATTTACGGTGTGAATATATTTACCATTTTTTTTAATTTTTGTCTTTAAAGACTATTAAATTACTTCGGAGTCCTTATCCCAACTCATTTTCATTAAAAAAAAATCTTATAATAATGAACGAAATTCAGGATGAAAAGATACCTTTTTGACATTAGATGCATATGACAATGTGACGTACATATCAATTACGACTACATGCATTAACAAATACTTTCATTGCATATATTATGTTAAAAAGTGTTTATTATATTGATGTTCTTATCCACTTGTGTTGATAATTTTTTTGTTTCAATTTTAGTGGGTTTTAGTTGTGACCTCCATTTTTTGTCTTTAAAGCTTACTGAATTACTTGGAGTCCTTATCCCAACTCATTTTCATTATGAAATCTCATAATAATAAACAAAATTTATGATGGAAAAAAAATAATTTTTTGACATTAGATGCATATTCTAAAGACTTGGGGTTTCATCTTAAAAAGTCAATTTTATTAAGAGGAGTATTTCAAACCTTATAAACTGGTCTATACTTTCATCTTTATTCGAATTGAGATTTTATTCCTTAACATGCCCTCGCAAGATGGTGGCTCATTTGAGTAAATCAATTTTGAAATTCGCTAAGTCATTTTTATGAGTCTTAATGGGGATTGAATCACTCGTGGAATTTAATAGACTTTGATACCATATAAAATTTGGGGTTACATCAATTTTATTGAGATGAGAAGTCGAAAACCTTAAATTAGTCAATGTTTTCATTTATATTCGGTGTGAAACTATCTCTAAAAAAATATGACAATGTGGCGTACACAGCAATTATGACTGATTGCACATGTGATAAAAAATGTTTATTATATTAATGTTCTTATCCACTTGTCTAGATTTTTTGAATTTAGTGGGTTTTAGTTGTGACCTCCATTTTTTNTGTTAGGTGCACAACAATTACGACTGCATGCATTAACAAAGACTTTGATTGCATATATGATGCTAAAAAATGTTTTTTATATTAATGTTCTCATCCACTTGTCTATACTTTTTGAATTTAGTGGGTTTTGGTTGTGACCTCCATTTTTTTTCCTTTTTGTCGTTAAAGACTATTAAATTACTTGGAGTCCTTATCCCAACTCATTTTCATTAAAAAAAATCTCATAATAATAAATGAAATTCATGACGAATTTTTTTCCGACATTTGAGGCATATGACAATGTAGGGTACACGACAATTACGGCCACATGCATTAACAAAGACTTTGATTGCACATATGATGCTAAAAATTGTTTATTATATTAATGTTTTTATCCACATGTCTAGATTTTTTGAATTTAGTAGGTTTTAGTTGTGATCTCCATTTTGTTTTTTTTTTGTCGTCAAAGACTATTAAATTACTTGGAGTCCTTATCCCAACTCATTTTCATTAAAAATCTCATATAAATAAACTAAATTCATGACGAAAAAAATCCTTTATTGACATTTGACGCATATGACAATGTAGGGTACACAACAATTACGACTACATGCATTAACAAAGACTTTGATTGCGAATATGAAGTCAAAAAAATGTTTATTACATTAATTTTTAATCTACTTGTTTAGACGTTTTTGAATTTAGTGGATTTTAGTTATAACTGTAAGTGTTAGCCTTAAGTCCAATCAATTTTGGATATAAACGCTTCTAATATACATAATTGATGCATTTTATTAATGTAAGATCTATTATTGAATTGAATAAATATTCTGATAAAATTAAATAATAGGGTCCGTAAATTCAAATCTTGTAACTTGTTAGTTACAAAGAGTTGTGATTGTAAGATATAAATTATATATGATTGAATCTTAAATTGTCTATAATCGTAAGTAATAACCAGATAAGGATATTATTATTACGGATAGATGATGCATATGACATTTCTTACTTTTGAAGTAAGTAGCTAATCTCATAAACTAAAGCGTAGTGACCCTTAATGAACACCTGTATGTTGTTATAAAACAAAACATTGGAGACTCAAGGAGAAATTATACATGAATAATTATTTAAGTGTCAATGGTTAATCTCTAATGTTTGACAGTGAAATTGATCATTTGACTTGAAGTCGTCATCGTGCCTTATATGGGGATAGTCATATTTGGATGATGTTGGATGTTGCTCTGCGAAGAGTAGCTAATACAATATCGTTCGGGTATATCAAGAATCATATGAATGTTGTGAATGATCAATAGATGATTCGCTAGTCTTAGATAATAAGAGATTATGATTTACATTTTATTCAATTAAATTAATAACGAAATCCTTGGTCAACGTGTGTTCATAAGTCGGAAAGTTTTTTCAACTAATATTGACTTAAGAGTGAGATGGAAAATATAATCGATAATCGAGATGATACATATCCATATCACATAATTGATCATATCATATTGACAAAAAGATTATAGTTTTATGATAAACGAACAAATTTGGTTTTATCATACCACATGACATTTTTCCATCACATGTATTGCTCAACACATTGCTAAATGTCAATTTGGGACGAATGATGTGAATTGACAACAATAAAAAAGAGATATTGTAATTTATCGATTTTGATTAGATCAAAATAATAATTCACATTATTAGGCACCACGATCGGTAATTTTATGGGCCACATAAAAAAAAAAGAGAGCTAAAAATGATATTTATTATTTAATTAACAAGTGTTGGACAATTAATTAATTGAGTTGCTTGTTAAACCCGGAATAATTAATTGAATTATTTAATTCATGGACCAAATTCAATTAATTAGATTAATTAAATATTAGATCGAGTAATGTTTAAGACACAGGTCAAGCCCATTTGGATTTTTATTAATAACCTATTAAGGTTTGAGAATTAAGGCGAGACAATTTATTATCTTGCTAATATTCAAAAATGAAAACTCTAATTCTCCCATTTTTGTTCCCTGTGTGGATTTTCAACAGAGGCTAGACAATTAAAGCACGCTGGATTGCAAATTGATTGTTCATATTCAAGATAAGCAAAAGAATTTGCAGAACCTCTGCCTCGCAACTACAATGCGATTTGATGAGGGCGTTGCTTCGCATTTTGCGGTGATCGACACCACTAATCACATCGGCGCCGGTCTCCGCTGTTGTTGGCAACGGAGGCTTTAGCTGCCATCGTTATTGTGGCATTGGGAGGTGCTACTAATAGTAGCAGCAGTGTTGACTTCTCTATACTAGCGCACAACGCGATGTTGCTGGTATGCTGTCGTTGTCAAACAGTGGCAGTGCACCCGTTGATACTGTCATTGTCAGCACATAGATGTTGTTAATGCCGCAAAGAGTAGTTTTTAGGGTTCGTTCAATTTGGGTTCGAATGGCTTTTGGAGGCGGAGGCCTCACGTGCTATTTGTGAAGTTACAAACACCTGTCTGCAATTTTCTTCCAGGTAATTTTGAAAAAAGTCTATTTGAAATATCAAAAATTTGGGGTTGCCTTTTATATTTTTCAATTGGGTCACAGTGCAATTTTCAAAAAGGTTTTGATATAAATTTTGAATAGCGATTTAAAATTGATTTTGAAAGAAGGTTTGAAATTTTGACTGAAATTAAAATTTTATTTAAATTTGACGACTTTTATATTATAGTTAAAATTGGATTTTAACTTAAATATCAAACTTTGACTATAAATTGAATTTTATTATATTTAGGAGTTTTATCCTAAATTAAAATATTAATTCGATTATACTTAGAATTGGACTCAAATTTGATATTTAATTAAAATCAATCCTAAAATAAAATGTTAATTCAATTTAAATAGAGTGGACTCTAATTTAATATTTAATTAAAATCTGATTTTAATTAAATAAAATCGCAAATTAAATTAATTAATTTGATTAATTAATTATTTAATTGTTCTGATCATTTTATGTAAATTAGTTTAGATGACTATAATTGCTAGAAACTTGAAACATATTTATATATAATGTTAGATGTTATGTAGAATGTATTTATGTGATAAATGTATAATTAATATATGATTATGAACTCGACCTTGTGGATGTTTTGAATGATTGGTTTTATTTTTGTTATATTTTGGGCATGTGAACTTTTATTTATTTTGGACCACGGGTCCGTTGTAATTATTATGAGCATGCGTGCCCAATTATTTAAGCTTGCATGACAATTAGCATAGGATACATACTGCAGTTAGACTAATTGAAGATATAAGAAGAGAGAGATACCATAGAGATGGAGCATTGTATGATTCAATATTATGTCCCCTAGAAATTGACGAACTAGCCTTTCTTATGACTCGAGAAGGCTAGATAGTATAAGTTCATAATTGTCTACACTATTATATAAATGTTTATTTACATGCTAGATAAATAATAAATTATATATAATTTTTACGGTGAGACATTTGCATGATAAATCCCTCGCTAAAATATTAAGTCATATTTATATTCACATTTCATCATTATAGTGAAAAATCAGAGTTCTCAATCGATCTCAACTTTGAGTATACTCAAGTTTGGCCTATTATGGACATGTTTCACAATATGAAATATTATATATTACTTTACAAGCAACAAATGTTGTGGTTTGTATAAAAAAGTTTATCAATGAACTTGGAGTAGTTTCTAACAATGTTGATCACATTTTTCTGCATTGTGATGACAATGGAACCATCATGAAAGAGAAAGAACTAATGTCTCATCAATGATCCAAATATATGTTAAGGCAGTATCATCTCGTTGGAGAAATAATATAATAAAATGACGTAAGGAAAGAACGAATTTACAGAAGAAAGAACAAATTTTCATAAGTTATTAATATTGTATATCCACTAACAAAATGTTTCGCAACATAAACATGATTATCATGTAAACTCTTATGGTATAAGATATGTAAATTATTGGATTTAGTGCAAGTGAGACTTTGTAAGTGTTATGCCTTAAGTCTAATCGATTTTGAATACAAACATTTTTTAATATATAATTGATGATTTTTATTTATAGTAGATCTATTATATAGTTAAATTAATATTCTAATAAATTAAATAATAGAGCATGTAGATTCAAGTATTAGTAACTTGTTAATCACAAGGAGTTGTAATTATGAGATATAAAGTATACATGACTGAATCTTAAATTATTCATGATTGTAAGTAATAAACGAAATATGAATATCGTTATTATTGGTAGACCATCACGTGTGCTATTTCTTACTTGTGAAGTAGCTAATCTCACAAGTTAAAGTGTGGTGGCACTTGAATAAATACATGAATGATTTGTTATAGAACAAAACATTGATGTCATCATAGTGCCTTATATGGGGACAGTCATACTTTGGCGATGTAAGAAGTTGCTCTGTCAAAAGTCGCTAATATAACATTGTTCGGGTATACCAAGAATTATATGAAAGTTGTAAATAATCAATAGATGATTCGTCACTCTTAGATAACAAGAGATATCTACATTTCATTAAATTAAGTTGCTGGTCAAGGTGTGTTCATAAATCGAAAAGCGTTTTTGACTAATATTGACTTAAGAATGGGATGAAAGATATAATTGAAATTCGAGATTGACACACATTCATATTTCAAAATTGGTCGGATCATATTAACAAATAGATTATAGTTTTAAAGTAAACGAAAAAGTTTGGTTTGTCATACCAAGTGACATTTTCCATCACATGTATTGCTCGACGCATTACCAGATGTCAATTTAGACGACGATATGAATTGATAATAAATTAAAAAAAATGTATTTTAATTTATCAATTTTGATTAGAACAAAATAATAATTCACGTCGTTAAATATCGTGATAAAGAACTTAATGGATCACACACAAAAAGAAGAACTAGAAGAATAATACTTATTAATTAATTGATAAGCGTTGAAGAATTAATTAATTGGTTTGCTTATTAATGACTCGCATGAATTAATTGAATTAATTAGTTTATGGCCCAAATTTAATTAGTTAGATTAATTAAATATTTGACCGAGTTAAGTTTAAGAGGCGAGTCAAACCAACTTGGACTTCTATTAATAAGCTATTAGGGTTAGAGAATTAAAACGAGACAATTCAATATTTTGATAGCACAAGAAAGAGGATGTATGAATTTCTATTGGAGACTGGATAATTGGATAATTTTGACTCGCAGATCGTGATTGTTCTTGTTTAAAATAGGCAACGGAGTATGCAAAATTTAATAAATGTATAATTTCTATCACAATTTCTTTCTAAACATAAAGAAGACCGTTTATGAGAATTGAAATTTTATTTTAAATTTCATTGTGCACGTTAAGTAAATTCTCAACGATAATCTCCATTTTATTATACATATATATTGTGTTTGAAGACTATTAAATTAAATGGAGTCCTTATCCCAACTAATTTCCATTGAAAAATCTACTTTGCGTGAACCAATATTGACTTATATTATCCAATGTCCATTTCTTGGAACATTCCTCCAAAGCAAGAAAGCGAATGCCCAATTACCCGCGTCAGACAAGTGTCACTAATAACACTTTGAACATATTTAATACAAGAATAAAACATTACGTTGTGCAGAATAATGAGTACGATTATAAGATAGAATTCATTCGAAAAAGTATAGGGCTTTATAATAATGTATTAACAAGAATATATTGTATAACCTGTTTGAAAGTAAACACCAAAGAAAAATGAAAATATTAAATACAAGAATAAAACATTACATTGTGCAAAATTATGAGTACGATTATAACATAGAATTCATTCGAAAAAGTATAGGGCTTTATAATAACGTATTAACAAGAATATATTGTATAACCTGTTTGAAAGTAAACACTAAAGACAAATGAAATTATTACAATTATTAGTTAAAAATATTATATTTATCCACTTGATGAAAAGTTTCCATCATAGAGGTGTAGAGTGAGTGATGGTGGGTCCTCGACCTACTGGATTGACTAAGCTCATGTTTACCTCCTACTTCAACATTTTATTACTCTAAATACAAGTGTAAATTGTTTGCACTCGAGATTAAATTTTACGTCGCTTGATGTTTTATGTGATAACATTAAAAAAATAATCTTTGAATTGTCACGTCTCATTTGCTCTCTTAGAATCTTGGACCATATAAAGAACCTTGTAAAGATGGTAAGAGTCTATAATAACATTTGTAGATGACAAGCTTACAACCTTCTCGAAGGAAAATGTGAATCTAGTTATAATGGAATTGCTTAAGGTGTTCTGGAATTCTCAATATAATATTTTACTATCCTTGGAGTGAGTAGACGAAACGTTCATATAGAGACTCAGGTTGTAGGTGAAAAAATTATGGTACTCAAAGGTTATATCCTCCATCACATCTACTTTCACATTTTAGGAATTCTTTTCAATCCATACAAGAGTAGATAGACTCATGCCGGACCTCTCAAACTATTGATAATATTTGACTTATATAACGTAGATTGAGGTCTAACATGATGCTAACAAGAGCCGATTAGTCGCTTAATATACCAATGACTAAGCATTGTGGTTGGCTTGGAAGCTTTAAAAAGGATATAACCTTTGAATTTATTATAAATAATAATTTTAAATTATTAAGAAGATTTAATCCTTTCGTTGGAACAACTTTAAAATAAGTTACTCCGTTTTATTAAAAAATATATTTTTTATTGTCCACTAAGAACTTTGTTTCAAAATATAAGTTATTTTTATAAGCTTTTATTCATGTAGCAGCATATGCTCTCACATTGTCTTGATATAAACATCTAATTTTTACGCTTCAGAATTTGGAGACACTCTACTATGTTATGGCAAGATTTGCCAGTGGTCACCGTATTTGCTGCTCGTGAAAAAATGTGGCATTTTTCGAAAATATTATATTTACATCTTAATTACTTTCACTTTTTCATTATTTTGTCAAAACTACCAGATCGACAAGAAAGTGTTAGTTCATGTGATGCCGTGCCTACTAGACTATCCAAATTTATTTTATAATTCTAATCAATTATATAAAGAACCTTATTTGGTTTTGGAAATGACCTACTTATTTAAAGGTATTTTCATCAAGTGGGTTATGGGTCCTTTTTTTTTTTTGTCATTTCTTTATAGACTACTAAATTAATTGAGACCTTATCTGATCACTTATTTCCTTTCCTTACGGATTAATCAATTAATTGAGTCCTTATCTCACCTAATTTTCTTTAGAAAATTTCTTGACTAATTGACAATGACAGGAAATGTATCAGTCAACCAACGCTAGAGTTTATAGCTTTTATGTTTCTTCACACCCTCAGTTCCTCAAGTGGAGCAAAAAGAAGTTCAGTTTCTTCGTGCATTTCGTCAAAGCGAGAAAATGTGTGTATATAGCACAAAGTTCCCCGCGAAGTGTGGTGAATAATATTTATAAGTGCGTTGATATGGAGTAATAGACAACGTTATATTGCCCGAAAAACAAATAAAATCTCAACGTTTCAATTGGGTTAGGGTTGGCAAAAAAACACGCCCTGCCCCACCCCGAACCGGTTGGCGGGGCGGGGCGAGGGTGCCCCTCCCCGAACCCGCCCCCTGAAGAATTAAAAAAAAATTAATTAACTATAAAAAAATAATTAATTAACTGAAAATTAAAAAAAAAAAACAAACGGGGTGGGAATGGGGTGGGAAACGGGGCAAACCAGCGCCCCGAACCCGCGTCGCCCCGCCCTGCCCCGTCTAAGGCAGGACGGGGTGGGACGGGGGAGTGGCGGGGCGGTAGGGGTGCCCCGCCCCGAACTCGCCTCGTTGCCAACCTAAATTGGGTTGAACGAAAATGGGACACAATACAATTTCGACCCAGAACATTGTGTTTTATTTTATAGATTTTACTAAACTTCAAAAAATCTATTTTAATCTACTTACGATTTTAATATATAATCATTTGTTATAAAAGTATGAGATAATTATTGATAATTATTTAGTCTTATCATAATATATAGATAAATTTTATTTACTCTAGATTATTACTCCCATTGAATATCCTCTGTATGAAGATTATTGTTATAATAACATATATACTTCTCTCTCTTTATTCATGTCTTTCTCTATAGTTTTATAACATATTATCAATACTATTAAGTTTTTAATGTAATTGGTAAATCTGTGAACAAAAGGGACTAGATTTAATGTGTTGTAAAAGTGAAGGAGTAAGTTGTAAATATTATAAATTGAGTTGTATTAGGTTTAGGGTTCGAGAATAGAAAAGAAAGAAAAATGGCACCGCAATTTTGCTAGACTGTCACCATGACTTGGCTTGATCGGCAGAAATAGAAACATTGTCGCTATCCTATCGTCTGGCCTTCGCTTGAGCGACAAACCGTGGCTCGCCTGTCGCCCAACTTTCGCTCAAGCAACAGGGTTATCCGGAAAATTTTAATTCGCATTTTAAGGCTTTTTATTAGACCCATTCATTCCTAAACCTACAGTATAAATACCAAATATCCTCTAAACATCGTTTCTTAAGGTTGAACATTGATAAAACATTGATTTCTTCATATTTTCTCAATCCAAAATTTTCAACCTTCATTGTTTGTTTTGTCCATTGCATTGAAAACATCAAACCTCTAATTCAAATATCAAATTGCTACTTCCTACACATTTGTTAGAGTGCTAAAGATCAATGGAAGGTGACACGAGTTTCAGTTGTTGGAGAACATTGAGTTCTTCATTGATCCATAGGAGATAGAAAACTTTGTACTTAAAAAGTTGACGCAAACTTGGTACTTAAAAAGTCCACACATTGAATGTTAAAATTTTCGAGTCAGTAGTATATAATATTTGTTTCAGCTAGATTGAGTTTTGATATTTAGTGATATCAATGTTTCTTTTGGTATGTTTTGTTACATTGATATTGCATCTCAATTTTGCTGGTATGACTTATGATTAACTGTTTAAATTATGTTTATTCATTTTATTGTTTCACGTGCTTTTACACTGGGTATTGAGTTGTTTGTTTCAAGAAACATGTTTACAGAGAAAAAAACTTAGTTAAGTCAAGAGAGTTGATTTGATAGTAGTTGGTATTTTGAGTCTATTTTGTTTTACTATCTTGACTTTAGATTTGTAATTTTGTCACAGAATGCCAAAGGGGGAGCTTGTTAGGTTTTTGATGTAATTGACAAATCTGTGAACAAAAGGGATTAGATTTAATGTGTTGTAAAAGTCATTGAATAAGTTGCAAATATTATAAATTGAGTTGTATTAGGTCTAGAGTTCGAGAATGGAAAAGAAAGAAAAATGGCGTCGTAATTTTCCTAAACTGTCGCCATGACTTGGTTCGAGCGACAGAAGCAGAAACATTGTCGCTAGTGCCTGGCCTTCGCTCGAGCGACCTACTGTCGCTCACCTATCGCCCAACTTTCGTTCGAGGGAAAATGTTATCCGGAGAATTTTAATTCACGTTTTTAAGACTTTTTATACGGCCCATTCATTCCTAAACCCTAAACCAACAGTATAAATACTAGATATCCTTTGAACGTCATTTCTTAAGGCTGAACATTGATAAAACATTGATTTCTTCACATTCTCTCCATTCATAACTCTCAACCTTCATTGTTTGTTGTGTCCAAGGCATTGAAAACATCGAACCTACAATCCAAATACCAAATTGCTACTTCATACACATCTATTAGAGTGCTGAAGATCAAGGGAAGGTTACTAGAGTTTCAGTTGTTGGAATGCGAAGTTCTTAGTTGATGCACATGAGATAGATGAATTCATAAATCGGGAGTTGGTGCAGGAGCAAGCAATTTAGGAGGGCTTTGAAAACTGCAGCTCGGAGTTGGTGCAAGAACACGCAATCCAAGAGAGCTGTGAGAATTGCAGTCGGAGATCACAAAGTACTAGTGGTAATCGAGTCTGGCGAACTGTAAATTCTGATTCGTTTATAGTGGATTGTTGATCATTCTTGGTGTTTATTTATTGCTTTCATATAATTGTGGCAATTCAACTTAGGAAAATTGACTTGATTGATTGACCATCTAGATATAATTAATAGTGACTTTTTGCTACTTAATTAATAAGTTTTAATTCCGCATAATCACCTATTCACCCCCCTCTAGGTGTAGTTTGGGTCAAACCTCATTATTTCAAATATGAAGACGTTCAACCAAAATAGAGAGATAATTTGATATCAATAGTATAGAAAATTTGTAAAATTTGGATAGCATGTGCGTCCGTAGTCAAATATGGTTATCTCAGCGCTTTGTGATCAATTGGTAGTAAAATTTGAAGAGCAAGAGCAAAACTCATTTTTCTTCTAATCAAATGGCTGAGATAAAAATCAAAGTTTCAAATTTACATTTTAAAGAATTTGATAATACTCAAAGTTATCCAATGCTATTAAATTTAAGAATTTCTTTCACCATATGACTATCTTCGTATGCCAAGTATACTTATAAATTTTTTTATTATATTTTGTAAGATTAGATTTACCTAATTTTTGAAGTTTTATTTTAGACCAGTTAAATTGTTTGATGATTTAACTATTGCTTATGAAGATGCATAAATTATTAAATATCAGTATTTTTGAAAAATATTATTTTGTTATTCTTGAGGAATCATAACTGAAAAAAAAATTAATATTTCAAAAAAATATTGCATAGTTGTTTATAAAGAGCACAATTAATATTTATGAGAGTATTATTTTATTGCTCTCGAAAAAACATAATTTTTATAAATCAATATTGTTGAAAATATATATATTATTACTCTTGATGGAATATAAATATAAAATCAACATTTTAGAAGAGTATTGTGTTATTTTTAATTATTGTCAACTTGAGACATTGCAATTTATCATAATTATATTGTTTTTATATGAATAATATTGTATTGTTACTCATGTAGTATTACTACTTTATAAACATAACCTTTGAGAAAAATATTGTGTTAATGCCCCCAAAAAAGCATGACTATCATACTAATACAGTATATAAACATCATATTATTGTTCCTATGGAGCACAACTTGAAATATATTTTTAAAATATTATATTGCTCAAAAAGTAGTGTGAATTGTTAATATCAATATTTCAGAAGAATATTGTGTCTTCTGTAAGCAAGCATAAAATTTATTTCTCTTTAACATTTTCAAATCGTTTTTGATTTTCGATTTTTTAAAACAATGAAAATGCATTCTCTTTCACATTTTCGAAAACGCGTTTTTGAAAACAAATTAAAAAATTTACAAAAAAAAAAACTCAAAATGATAAATTTGTCGTTTTGAGTGTTTTCAGTTATAATCAAGTTAAAATTTTGAAAACGCGTTTTGGGTGTTTTCAAAATGTCAAAAAAAATACATTTTCAACAATATCAAAATGGACATTCAAAACACAAAACCAAAATGAATTCAAAACTCAAAACACAAAACTAAAATACAAAGAGAACTCAGCCCCCGATTCTCTTTACCATTTTCAAGCCGTTTTCTGTTTTTGATTTTTCAAAACAGTGAAAACGCGATTTCTTTTCCATTTTCGAAAACGCATTTTTGAAAACAAGTTAAAAATTTACAAAGAAAATCCATAATGACAAATTTGTTGTTTTTGGTGTTTTCAGTTATAATCAAGTCAAAATTTTGAAAACGCATTTTGGGTGTTTTTAAAGTAATTTTTCAAAATGTCAAAAAGAACACATTTTCAATATTCTCAAAATGGACACTCAAAATACAAAATCCAAAATGAATTCAAAACACAAAATTGAAACAAAAAGAGAACAACTAGTATTCCAAAATAAATACAACTCAAATGCATAATATTCAAGAAGAATATCACTTTTTAATTCTAAAGAAATCAAAATTTTACACAGATCAATATTCTAAAAAGAATATTGTTTGTCTCAAAATTAACTTTATACAAGTTTGATGAATACGTTAATCACCCCAGCCAAGCCCAGTCCACTACAAACTAAAGACAGGAGAAGCATTTTTGTTATATCTAGTCATTTCTAAAGAGGTCATTGGCTTCGTGCTCATAAGAGAAGAAGGAAACCAACAATTGCCTATCTACTATATGAGCAAAGCACTTATATTGGCAGAATCCTGTTATCTCAATACTGAGAAACTCACATTCTCACTGATCATCCCTTTCAAAAAGTTGATGCCCTACTTCCAACTCATAGTATCCAGGTTCTTACAAATTTTTCACTTTAGCATGTCCTACAAAACGTTGGACACCTCAAGAAAACTAACGAAATGGGCTATTGACCTGAGTGAATTTGATATTGCCTTTCAATCAGGGAGTTCCAGCAAGGCCAACCTCTTGTTAACTTCATGGCCGAATTCACCAACATCCCTGTAATAGAGATGAAAATGGAACTTCTTGTTCCCTTCGTTGATGGATCATTCAAATAGATAAAATTTAGGGCATGAGTTGTTTTGATAAGTTTAGAGGGCTACAAGTTCATTATACGATGAGCATAGTTCCAAATGTTCCAATAACATCTTCGAATATGAGTTTCTTCTTCCTTAGCCCGTGATATGCTGATGAAGAGATTGCTTATGAGTTGTGATTTCTATTTTGTGGTAAGACAGGTCAATGAAAACTTCACTGCAAGAGAAAGAAGAGCATGGTAGCCTATCTCAAATAGGTGATAGATTTCCAGTCTCATTTTTGAAAAATTTGAGCTCATGCACCTAGCTAGAAAATCTGAATGCACAGCCAAAATTATCCAAGAGAAAAGACTTTCAACTATTAAAGATAGTGTCAATATAGCATCTTCAACAGCCTTCCATCAAAGGAAGATCCGATCTCATATAGGTTGAAGAAACCTGATCTTTGGATGAATCGAACTATTACCTTTCTCAAATATCAAACTTTTGTGAATGATACCCGCAAACTCATACATGGAGCAGCACACTTCATACTTCAAGATATGCTCTACAAAAGAGACATCTCCATGCCTCTTCTTTAATGCATTGGAAAAAAAGAGATAGATTACGTCTTTAAAAAGATATATAAAGGTGTATAGCGATACTATTGTCCCACCATGAAGAAGGATATAATGCACCATATGTGCAAATGTTGTAACCGATAATAAGTTACCAATATTCAAAGTTAACCTTTCCAAGAGCTCACTGTAGTAACGAGCCCTTTGCCCTTCGCTAAGTGGTGGATTGACCTCATAGGCTTTATGCCCAAGTGTATAGGCAATGGGTGCTATACCAATTGTCTCCATTGATTATTTCACAAGTGGGTATATGCCAAATTGCTTCCCAAGATTAATGAAGCCAATACTTCTAGACTCATCTAGAAAAATATCATCTATAGGTTCGATATTTCCATTTGATAGTCTCTAACAATGGGCAAGACTTTGAGAAAAAGGTCAGAGAGCTATGCAAAGATCTTGGAGAAAAATAACTTCTCCACCCCCTCATCATCCTCAAGCCAACTATCAATGCTTCAAAAGAAAGCTCGATACTTCTAAGGGTACTTGGGTCGATGAGCTTTCCATATGCTATGGACTATCCACACTATAAGAAAGATTTTAACCGAAGAGACCTCTTTCTCCATAGAATATGGAGTTGGAGCTATGAGCTTAGTGGAAGTGAGACTCTCTTCTCTTACTTTATCCAACAAAAAGATTGCAAATGACAAATTGAAATTCATATGGTTAGACTACATTGAAGAAAGGAGAGATGAGTCTCAATTCAAGATCACATCATTCCAAAGGAAAATGATCCATTATTATAATGCTAAAGTAAGAAAGATGTCATTTCACATAGGGACCTGACTCTTTGAAGAGTTTTTCCTATCTTCGCAAAAACCTGATTTGGGAACATTGGGCCCTATGTAGGAAAGCCCTTACCACATTATCAAAGAAATAAGTCAAGGGACTTGTAAAATAAAGGTAAGGATGTGAAAGAACAACCTCAACCCCAAAACTTAGAGCACCTACAATGATTTATCAGTAAATTTCTGCAAGATGGAAGAATTGCCTGCCATTTTAAATTATTTTTTTATGAATGAAAAATGCTTCCTCTTAAACATATCTACTTACTCCTCGCTTCACGAGATGCCATGCCAAGCGATATGATCTTTCATATAATCCTTGACATGAGACCTAAGCTATTTTTCCCAAGGGAACATACTTCCTCTAACTTTCACGAGTTACTACATCTAGTACTCACGGTGGCTAAGGCCTCGCTAAAAGAGTTGACCATTTTATGTAAACCTTGTTAGGGGAGCAAAGCTATTTTCCCAATGGAACTTATTTATTAAACCAATAAAAGCTACCTCTATCTATTCAACGCTGTGGCAAAGGCCCCATCAAGCAAAATGACTATCATGTAAGCATTGCAGAGGAACTAAGCTATTTTTTAACCAAAGGGTCTTGATTTCTTCAACTTGTATGAGCCACGTCTATCTATTCTTCATTGTAAGTGAAGCTTTATTCAATGAGATGACTATCATGTAAACCTCGACAATAGAGACAATTTATTTTCTCCCAATGGGACTTGCCTTCTTCAACTTGCACGAGCCAATTATACTTGATTCAATCCTATTGCACGGACACAAACGCCTTTTCATGAGAACAATGAATCTACATTATTATCAAGACTAGCCAATGTGAGGGTTTAGTGGCGAAATCCCAAGAGCGATAAATTATGAACCGACCCAACACCCCAATTCAAAGGAGTTATGACATGACCTCAGAACCCACCCATGGGGCTTCGTTGAGATTGTTGTTAGGCAAATTGTTGTCAAACGACTTCTCGGGTGATGATGCAAGTTCATTGTTTATTCATTGGGCATCGACTAGATAACTGAAGTATATCGATACCACAATTGTTTAAACAAATCATATAACTTATTTGGGCCATTTGAAGTAGCCTAATTTAATTAATACTACTCATTGCTTGACTCATTACCTTTGGATGGCTTTTTGGTTGACAACCCATTTATGTACTACCTATTGGGCCCTATTAGATTTACCCTTAAGCCCAAATTTTGCCCTTATATATGCTGCCCATTACTGTTGCTAAAGCTTGGGTGTGAAATTGGTTTTATTAGCTTCATTTGGTTGCGAGAAAACGGTTGCTTCGTTCCTGTCTTCTTGGCTTCGTGCTTCCTCCAATGCCTTGTTTTTATCTCTTTTCTTAGCCTTTCTGGATGATCTTGAGGCTACGATAAAACCCCACACTTTACCCTTTGAGGGCAACCTGAAAACAATCGATTTTTGGGCATATTGGTTCATAGGTTTTGGGATTAAATTTTGTGGTGTTGATTATATATTTGTCGACACTGATGCCAGTTTTTTGATGATTGAAGATTCTCCTCCAACATTTGGTATAAGAGCTGTGTTGTGGTGTGGATTTCGGCTAGAGGTCAACCAAAAATCAGTAGATTTACAATTTTGAAAACTGTACGGTTTTTCTTCCCAATTTTTCGAACCTGTAACTCCCTATTCCGGCCAAACCAGTGGCCGGTTGAAGAATACATCACCACATGAGGCTTCTATAGGTGGAGGCGTACTTAGGTCCACTGGACGTGGTGGTGGAGCTCGTTGGTGATGACAGCGCGTGTAACTCCGGCAGCGGTACGTCCTACTTGGTCTGAGGAAATTTTCTTTTGGCAGTTTTATCATATCAATGTTTTAATGTGTTTGTGGTGTTAGTTATCTGTTTCAAGTGATACGATGAAATCTGGACGATTTCGTCCCTGCGCATTTGGGATTCAGTTTGCATTCGATCAGTTGCAGCAGGCTTTAGGTCGAATAGTGATGGCCCTAAAGTGTTAAAATTATATTTCTCAAAATTTACGGACTCAGATAGGTTCCCTTTGGTAAATTGGATAATCCTTTTTAATTTTAGCACTAGCGCGTCATCGTGTGGGGTTGGCAATAGGATTGGAGTTACCATGTGGAATAACCATTGCCTGTGCTAGAAATTAAGAATTACTTGCTCTTAATTACTACGTGATTAAAATTTTTCATTTGATAAATTGCAGTAACTTATCTTTTGTGATATATCGTGAATGAAACTGAACTCTTATTGCACTGTTAATTTATTATAATACCTAGACCTTACCCGTTTGAACATTCCCTTGGTCTAAGATCGCGAATCTTCCAAAACCCTGGGAATCTAAAACGGTGTATATTTACGAACCTAGGTCTACTTTGTGTAGCTTAATTGTGACCTTGTATTTTTTGATTGATTATTAAAAAAATGACAATGCACAATTTGATTTGGGAACTTTTAATGTGACTTTTCAATCTGGCAACAAAAAATGAAGGTATTTTGGTTCAACAAAAGGTTTCAAAAGCTATTGATGGCAACTTTCCTACTGATTTTTCAAAACAACAAAAAAAAGTTGATGAGCTTGCTTATACCTCAATTATTTTATACTTGGCTGACGCAGTTTTGATAAAAGCGGGTAAACTGAAAATCACTACAGAATTTTGGAAAAGATTGGAAGACTTGTATTTGGTCAAATCTACTCCAAACAAGCTTTACTTACTTAAGCATTTTTTCAGTTTCAAAATGGTTTCTTCAAAGATCTTGATGACAATTTAGATGTGTTTAACAAACTTGTTCAAGATATTGTCAACTGTGAAGAGTCAGTGTCTGAAACATATAAGGCTATTATTTTGCTGAATTCCATACCTTATAGTTATAAGGAAGTAAACAATGCTATTAAGTATGGTAAAGACATTTTGATGCCCGAAATTGTCATTGACTTTCTTAGAAGGAGATGGAGATTAGAGCTGAAAAACATGATAGAAAAAGTGGTGAGATTCACATGATGAGGCGTAGAACTCAATTTAGGCAAAACAGTTATGATGGTTACCAAATTAGTGGCTAGTCTAGTAGTAATGGAGGTAGAAGGAAGAGCAAAGGTAGGCCTAGATCCAAATTTAGGACCAAGGTTAATAAATACTATAGCTGTGGGAACACATGATATTTTATAAAGGATTGCTACAAAGAAAAAATAAGCAAAATGGTAAAGATAGAGATGATGTAAATGTATTATCTTCTATTTCCGATAGTGGTGATGGTGAGGTCTATATGAT
>CAIGRP010114982.1:0-16536 GCA_903798385.1 Fraxinus cuspidata | reverse complement strand
AAATTAAACGGGGCGGGGCGGGGGGTCTGTTACCCGTCCCCGCCCCGCCCCGCCCCGAATACCCGTTTAAGCGGGGTTTCCCCGCCCTGTTCAGGGCGGGGCCCCGCGAGGATAGAGTTTGTCGGGTTTTTTTGCCATCCCTACATTCAACTTGATTTTGTTTCACAATGACCACTCAACTTTATATTTAGTGTCACCATTGTCACCTAATTTGATTTTATTTCACCAAGATCATCTAATTTCATATAACGATTCACTGTGACCACTTAATTTCATATAACATTTCCTCATGACCACTCAACTTCTTTTTACGATTTTCATTAATTTTAAAAGGAGTAAAACGGTAACTTCATTATATATAAATAAATTTTAAAAATTTTATAAGTACCCTTTTTTTAAAAAAATTAGTTCTTATTTTATTGTCTTAAGTAACTTTTTTTAAATAAGTTTTTATCTTATTTTTTTTAACTTAAGTTTTTATTTCAAATTTTTTTATATACATATAATGCAAAATTACCGTTTGAACCCTTTTAAAATTAATGAAAATGGTAAAATGAAGTCGAGTGATCATGGTAAAATGTTATATGAAATTGGGTGATTATAGTGAAACTTTATATGAAATTGAATGATCATGGTAAAACAAAATCAAATTGTGTGGCCATGACACTAAATATGAAGTTGAGTGGCCACCAGTGAATTTAACACAAAATCAAACTCAGTAACATTCTTATTTTTTCAATGCATGTACCATATTAGGGATATTTTTGTAAAGTAATTATTTTTTTGGGAGAAACATAAACTAAATTACGACTATCGTCTAAATTATTATTACTCTTGATAAATGTATTCGTTATACCCTTGAATAATTATTTTTTTCATTAGTAAACTATTTCATTATCATATCAATTCACTAACATAATTCAAGAAATGTTCAACATTTGTCACATTTTTGTAACGTTGCCTATAAATTGGCTCACGAGATCTATTGATAAGCTAATAAATTATTAATTTTTTGATAAATTAATATTTTTAAAGTAAAAACTTCTTCTCAATCACAATATTATTTTTAAAAGAATAAAGTGATTTCTCTGCTATATATTCCATATATTAACTGTTCATTATTTGAATCCATGTTGCAAAAAAATAAGTATGCTTAAGAATTATTTACAAACGAATTAAATTGTAAGTAGATAGAAATAATTAAATAAATAATAAATAAGTAAATAGCACTCATAAATATCTCAAATTGTGTAAATAAAAGTGGTTTAAATATTTATAAATATCAACCAAACATAAATATCAAGCAATATCATCAAATTTTAATACCTAACTACTAATTACTAATTAAACCCATTAATATTGATTACTCAGCACATTAATGAGCAGTAAGTAGAATTATAAAATATTAACAGCGAGTGCGTAACACGCACTCTTCTATTAAGTAAATGAGCTGTATGTCTTCATGAGTTAAAACTCAAAATCCAGTCTCCAACTCTGTCTCACTCTGTCACCACCTTCCTTCTCTCAAAACTCCATTCAACTCTCTCTCTCTCAAGCCCTCGGCCATGAATAATAGCAACAAGGAGAAGCTGGTGGTAGAGGTGGTGGCGGCGCACAATCTAATGCCAAAAGATGGAGAGGGTTCATCTTCACCATTTGTAGAGGTTGAGTTTGAGAACCAAAAGCAAAGAACTCAGGTTAAGTGCAGAGAACTTAATCCTGTATGGAATGAGAAGTTGGTCTTTCACGTAAACGACGTCGCAGACCTTCCTTACAGGACCATAGAAGTGAATGTGTTTAACGAGAGGAGGTCCAACAGTAGCAGGAATTTTCTTGGAAAAGTTAGGGTTTCAGGGACAGGCATTGCAGAAGAAGGTGAAGAAATGGCTCAGCTTTATACGCTGGAGAAAAGGAGTTTGTTTTCCCATGTTCGTGGAGAGATAAGCTTGAAGCTTTATCTGTCTCAAAATGACGAGGTTAAACAAGTGACTAATGGGGGTGGAGGCGGAAGCGGAGGAAGAGGGGTGGTGCTTTCTGGTGGCCGTGGTGCTGTTTCCAAGAAAAACAAGAAAATGCAGCAGCAAGGAGGAAACTTGATGGTGCCACAACAAATGGGCCTGGGAATGCAGAAGCAGGCCCACACAAAGCCATTGGAGCCCACTCCAGGTGATATCAAATCCGTTGTTATTACTACTGTTCCTGGTCCTGTCATCCCCCCCGCGGCCGTCCACGGCGGCGCTCACGCCAGTGGTGGTGGTTTTGGTGGATACTCAAATGTGTCGACCGAGTATGCTTTAAAAGAGACCAATCCTTTCCTCGGAGCCATGAACAAGGACAAGAAAAGCTCAACCTACGATCTTGTCGAACAAATGCAGTATTTGTATGTTAAAATAGTAAAAGCCCGTGAGATTTCACTGTTTGGTGGTGGTGAGATTTTAACTGAGGTAAAACTTGGGAATTACAGAGGGATTTCAAAGAGCGTTTCTTTAAACAATGCCGAATGGAACCAAGTTTTTGCCTTTTCTAAAGATTGTATACAGTCATCTGTGGTAGAGATTTTTCTCAAGGGTAAAAATAAAGAGGACTACTTAGGGGTTGTTTGGTTTGATTTGAGTGAAGTGCCCAAAAGGGTTCCACCTGATAGTCAATTGGCACCACAGTGGTATAGATTGGAGGACAAGAAAGGTGACAAGGCTAAATGTGGTGAGCTCATGGTGTCAATATGGTTTGGGACTCAAGCTGATGAAGCTTTCTCGGAAGCATGGCATTCGAAGGCGGCTAATGTGCATTTCGATGGGTTGTGTTCGATTAAGTCGAAGGTTTATCTTTCCCCGAAGCTTTGGTATTTGAGAGTAGGGGTGATTGAAGCTCAAGATATTGTTTTGGGGGACAAAAGGGTGTCCATGAACGTGGCAAGATATCCTGAGCTTTTCGCAAAAGTTCAAGTTGGGAACCAGGTTTTAAGGACTAGGATTGCTTCGCCTACCACGGGTCGGAGCCTTTCAAATCCTTGTTGGAATGATGAGTTGATGTTTGTGGTTGCCGAGCCATTTGAGGACTACGTATTGATTTCCGTTGAGGATCATCTTGCACCAAACGGAGATGAGGTACTTGGAAGGGTGGCTTTGCCAGTTATGAATATTGAAAGGCGATTGGATGAGAAGCCGGTGATTTCTAGGTGGTTTAATCTTGATACTCACTTCAGCAACGTCAATGAGTCGAAGGTTGCCGTGAGATTTGCTTCCCGGGTTCACCTTCATGCCTCGCTTGAAGGAGGCTATCATGTGCTCGACGAGTCCACACAGTTTAGCAGCGATGTTCAACCCACGGCCAAGCAGCTATGGAAGCCCCACATTGGTGTTCTTGAAGTTGGTATTTTGGGTGCAACCAATCTGATGCCCATAAAGATCAAAGAAGGTAAAGGAGGCTCGACCGATGCCTATTGTGTTGCAAAGTACGGGCAGAAATGGGTTCGAACTCGTACCGAAGTAGACAGTTTGGCCCCCAAGTGGAATGAGCAGCACACTTGGGAAGTCTTTGATCCTTGCACGGTCATCTCCATTGGGGTTTTTGACAACTCTCGAGTTGACAAGAACATTGTGGCTGGAGCTGGGAGTCGAGATGTTCGTATTGGCAAGGTTCGGATAAGGTTATCGTCTCTTGAATCTGATCGGGTTTATACTCATGCTTACCCACTTCTGGTTTTACATCGTTCTGGTGTAAGAAAAATGGGAGAGCTTCATTTGGCAGTTCGGTTTTCTTCTACAAATATGTTCAATGTGCTTCACAAGTACTCAATGCCATTGCTGCCAAAGATGCACTATGTGCAGCCATTGTCTGTGAGTCAACTGGATACTTTAAGGTACCAGGCTATGAATGTGGTAGCATCTCGGTTCAGTCGAGCCGAGCCTCCATTGGGACGAGATGTGGTCGAATACATGCTCGACCGCGACTCGCATATGTGGAGCATGAGAAAGAGCAAAGCCAATTTCTTGAGGCTTACCAATATTTTAGCCTGGTTTGTTGCCATGTCCAGGTTGCTCGACTCTTTGCGGAATTGGCACAAGCCTGTTTACTCAACCGCGTTCCTTATCGCCTTCATCATTCTCGTGCTTGTTCCAGAACTCATAATTCCTTGTGCGTTGCTCTCTCTAGCTACTGTTGGGCTCTGGCGATATAGGTCCCGACCGCGTTACCCTCCTCACATGAATACATGGCTTTCCTACGCTGAAAGTGTTAACCAAGACGAATTGGACGAGGAATTTGACTCATTCCCCACGAGTCGAGGTGCAGAGCTAGTTCGAATGAGGTACGATCGACTAAGGAGCCTTGCTGGAAGGATCCAAACTGTAGTCGGGGATATGGCAACTCAAAGCGAGAGGTTTCAAGCGTTGCTAAGTTGGCGCGACCCAAGAGCTACATTTCTGTTCGTAATCTTTTGCTTATTTGCTGCGTTCGGGTTCTATTTGGTGCCAATCCGGTGGCTTGTGGCTCTCTGTGGTTTGTATTATCTGAGACCACCCAGATTCAGGAACAGATTGCCTTCAAGTGCTGTTAGTTTCTTCAAGAGGCTGCCTACAAATGCTGATAGCATGTTGTAAAGTGCACTCAACCTTCTATTTTTAGTCAATTAGGTTTCAGAATTTGGACAATAGGTTTTAAGACATCTATTATGCTTAGGTTTAGATTCTTGTTTTGTCCAATCTTCTGTTTTAATGAATCTTTTGCTGGAATGTGGATGCTAATATTGCTGTTATTGTAACATGAATCTCTTTTATCGAAGCAGCCCACAAAAAGCTGCAAACATGTTTGCTATGCTAAGCTCAAAAAGCAAACAAATACCTTTTTTTCGAAAATTGGATTATAACTACTTTTGTAAAAGTAAGTTTTTGAAATCAGATATACAACATTCTAAAAAAGTTCAAACATCTTTGGCAAAGCTCAACTGTCAGATCTGATTCAAGCGAAAACCTGGGTATTTTCTACTCTAGAAAAGGCAAGGATTCAAAATTACGAAGAAATAAATATTTGTTAAGACAATTATTGTAACAAAAGAATCAGGATATCGACCCAAAAAAAACCCATAAAAAACACGAGGAGAAAGAGACCAAGTCGATGACAAGATATCAAGTTCATCTCACCCATTGCATTAGTGCCATCACTTGGGAGCTCTACTGTAAAAAAGGCATCAATCGAGGATCTGAGCGACGTGGAAGACCAGTTCTGGCTCCCAAAGATCTGCACCCAATTGCAGCCTGCAATCGAACAATGCTATGACATAATGAGTTTCTCTTGCAATCAGAAAAGATTCAAAATCTCTCAACTAATGAATAGAAGTTTCGATATTTAAGTATCGGATCCTAAAAGAGTTAAACTAACCACTTGAGCAGCAAAAGGCAACATCTTTTCCGGAGGCATGTTGGCACAAATAGCTACAAAATGTTTTTACAAGAGTGAGGTCTATCATAGCATTATAAACCATAAACCAAAATGTACACAAGAATTTGACAGCATTTGAGCTCGCCAGGGCACATTGAAATCCTCAATCGCGTGTGTCAAAGGGAATATAAAATTTAATTTTCCAAAATGAACTATGTTATCCTATTTTTTAGAAACTAAGATCATAACCCCTCTCCCTAGTCAAACACAAGCAAAACAAAGATAATATGAAATCAATTCACGAACCATAAACAACCGCTCCAATGAACGAATCACCAGCACCAGTTGTATCAACAAGTTCTGAGGGTGGGATCTTCTCAGCTGTTCCCAAAAGCATCCTGCCACTGACAGTTCCTATCCCCTTTGCATGCAATTTTGCCACACCCTGGAAGACAAAAATAAGATTAAAACATTATCATTATTTAATATCTCAGATTTTGTTAGCACTACCAAATAGATGGGAAGACTTCCAGTTTCGGAGATAACCAAATGATAATTTCAGCGTAATTTTCCATCATCAACAATCAAAACATACATGTTTGATTACCATATTCTGAACACACAAAAAATAGATACAAGTATATAATAATAAAAGGTAATGGAGTATGAAAACGAAAAAAAACTTTAGCTACTGAGGGCTATCATCTTTGGACAAGATATTCAACTTCATAGTAACTTAGCTCCGAAAGCAAAGTTCAAAACAGATGGAGAAGGAGAATAAAGAATGGACATAACAGATAGCAGATATCTAAATATCATTACTACTCCATCATTTGCCTAATTGTACGAGATCTGAAAATTAAACATCATATATGCTTGGCAAAAACATTCAGAATTTTCAGAGGCGGTTGTACTGAATCTGTACAAGTAAAGCGTATGACTTTTCAATCCTCTGAATATTGACTGGGGCAGCCAAGGGTGTGCCCAACTCTTTCCCTTGGGTTGGGAACAGAAATTACACTATTTGCCACACAAGTTTTGACGAAGTAAAATGTATTTTAGTTTTAATCTTTAAATTAATATATTGATAGCAGACAGAAAAAGACCCAGAAAAAAAAAAATGCATAACTAGTCAAAGGTTCTCACTTTGAGAGAGATGGTGATTGCAGATGATTTAATCCCATATAGTGACAGGAACTCAAAATGTTGCGCGTAGCACAGCTACTTGTGCATCAAGCTTCTATTCATCAGAACTGATTTCTCAAGTTTGTGATGTAGAAAACTTGAAGCTCAGATCACTTCTTTTATTATTAATGAGTGTATTAGTGCCACAGTGAACATATAAAATCATCCAAACAAGACGAAAGTGCCAAAAGAGCAATAAATTTTTTTAGGGAACCAGAGGGCAATTACCGATGGTATGCATATAGGTATGGTTGTGTTATTATCCTTTTTGTGCTTCAGTATCTCCAATAAATCATCCACATCCACTTCTTCAGACTGAACATTTTCTGCCAAAATAAAATTCCAAATACGAAGGTAAATACAGGGAATATATAACCACTAATCGATAGCAGAAGAGGAATATACATACATACCGCTCACACACCTCTCTAGCATTAGACAGCCCTCTTCACCTAATGTGACGATCACAAACTTGATACTTGGCAATTTTAAAAGCATGGATACAAGTGCACTAGGGACAGACAGAGCCTCAGTCCAAGCCTGTCAAAGAAAATATGATCAACTAACTTCACCATCTAAAACCCACAGAAAACAGCAACATTGACCTTTGAAATAATCTGGACCTAATTTAAATAATATGACCTCATTGTACAGATAGATGAAAAAAGGGAAACCTTTTAATAATTACACACCAATGTAGAACATCGGTGTCTTTGAGCTGTATCTCAAGTTTGTCAACTTTTACGATGACGATGATGACTCTACGCGATAAAGAAAATTAACAATACGAAGATGCTTTTTTCTAAAAAGAATATGATGGATGAGAATATTTTGATTCCGAATGAGATCTATAATTAGGTTCAGTTACATATCAAATCTAGAAGTTAGAATTGGAGAGTAACTGTCATAAAATAGATCATGAGAAAGTCAAAGCTTGCCTGTGGAAATTTTGCTGAGCATATAGCATAGTTAGATAAACTCAAAAGATCATCCAACCCTTCCCTCTTCCTTTCTGCCTCAATTAGAATAGGAATGCCCCTGCGAGTTGCCTGCACTGAAAAATCATGCACAGTGAAGTTTACTTTTAATCTAAAATTCAATTAATCAGTGATAAGGATAATCACACTTAATGGAAACCAAGCCATGTGATCATCACCTCCTGAGCTATAACTAGAGCAGTTTCATGTAGTCTTCCATCAAAATAGACTAGTTTTGCTCCATCCAGCGAAGCTAACAATTTCGAGTTTGTTAGATCATCAGGTATCATGGGAGGGTATCCTGGAGTGTGAATACAAGTTCGAGTTTTCCTGAAATATCATACAAGGTTCATATTTGAGAAGAAGAAATTTTTCACATTGAAAAATATGACCTTTCAAGCTTGGTTTCTCAAGTGCTTGATGCTATTGGATAACAAGTACAAGGAAAGAACGTAGAGCCAAAGATGGATCCTGAACTATATTTCATTATGAGAGCAAAATATGCTGTGGTACTCTTGACTATCCAAGTACTCATAGTTTCTACTGTTGCTTTGTGGGTTTCGTTCTGTTTTCTATGGAAAAACATATTGTTTCTACGTGTTAGATAGTATAGTAATTTACCTTTCTTTGTTATGGGATGTTTGGTCTTTTCTTTTGTTAGGGCTACAGTCTAGGGTTTCACATTTTATAAATAGTCTCTTCGTAATGCTTTCACATCATTAAACAAAGCTTCCATCCTGTTTAACACTACGACCTTGTTCATAAAAGCACAGCTAAAATATTATTGGACCATCCGTTGAAGGCAAGTAATTTGCATAGTCACTAATCTCAATAACACACATTTACGACTCGAGAAAATATTTAAGTTCAGTGGTACGATTATAGACAAGTTACAACTCCAGAATGATTGGCTATAGAAGCAAAAAATGAAGAGAAAAAAGTTGCATCTGATATGGAAAACCAGACAAGTTGTGTTATCTTATGGGACCAAAAATATCATTAAAACAAAGCAACCAACAAAGCAAAAGCACTCACGTTTCGTCGTCAACAATTACATAACTGAATGGTGAATTGCCCCCTTTAGAGACCTGAAAGTAAGAAAATTGAACAGGAGATTATAATAAGTAGATGTCATGCTGTATATGATTGTAGTTTCATTTCTTAGTCTATACTTCTCGACATCTCTTGATTATTCTAGTTTGTTCTAACAAGTCCAAAATTGGTAAAAGGAGTAAATAAGGAAAAATCGATAACAAAGGTGTGTTTCAGGGTACAAGTATAGTTCCTCCAAGATAAAAACAGAACAAGTTGCCTACCACAATAAACGATGAATCAACACCATCAGCCTCTAGTTCATCCAATATTCCTTTACCTTGAGAGTCATCAGCAACCTAGTCAACAAATGGCTACATCAAAGTTGTTCGTGGAATTTATAATTTTTTTATCCAAGCAATCTCATAACTCTAACAAGATGACCAAATCACATAAATCCCAATACCTTGGAAATCAGCCTTGGATTTAACCCCAAACGAGCTGCACAAGTCAATGCATTTCCTGCATTTCCACCTCCTTGAATCTATCCAGCATAAACACACACCCAAATCAATGAGTTTCCAGATTATCTTGCAAGTAAATAATTTGAGCACAAGATTAAAAAGCACCACATCTTGAGTTTAGGAAAAAAGGCAATCACATCAAATAAACTGGTTCAAATTGATTACTTGTACTTAAAAAAAAAAAAAAAGGAACTGTTCGCAGAAGTACTATTCCAGTCAGTGTTTGGAATTACACTTTACCATAGTATAGTAATTCAATACAAATTATAATATCGAACATTACCTTGGCGCTGGTGCTTCTAATCTTATCATCGGGCTTCGGATAAGAAGCCACTGCTGCCAAAAAATCAACCGACACTGATCCGCAACCCAACTACTTAAAATCAAACAAAATTTCAATCCATCATAAGATACTGGAAAGAAGAAACCGTACAATATTACCACGCGCACATTCATTAACACGAAGAAGCCGTACTCACAACAACGCGATTTTCAGGGAGAGGAGGCAGCGCAGGACTGGATGAGGACGACATTTTGACCCTTTTCAACAATAATACAAAAATTAGATAAAACTTTTTCGATTAACTTCCGCTTAAACAGCAATAGAGCATCTCAATTCGATCTTTACAATTTACTTATTGATACGAGAAATTGCTTTAAAATCAAACCAGAGAATTTAGTAATGAACTGATTTAGATAGGCTTTGGTGTTTGAGAATAAACAATACCTGTAGGAGGAAGAAGAATGATTTGGAGATGGAGAAGATTTCACTAGTGTCGCACTTGGAAATGAGTGCGATATAAACGCTGCCATTTTTATTTGTTTTGAATTACGGTTATGCTGAACTCAGCTGAGTCAGAGTGAGTGACCGAGTCACCTCGTTCGAGCGGCTTCAGCAGTGGAGATAAATTGGAGAAAACATGCTGGAGAGATTGGCTGTGGATTAGCAAATAGCAATGGCATTCATATACATTTAGGAAAAATTGCAATTGAGGTCCTAAACTTTTTATTTTTGTTTGCAAACTTTGAATTTTAAGTGTCCAAAAATTCGTCGGTTGACCAATTATACATCGATTAACTTTCGATTGTTTATTTCTTATGAAGGAAAAAATAATCTCTTCCAAGTCTTAACAAAAATAAAACCTAATGCCATTGACACGATTGAGTTGAGCCCATTGTTTTGCCTATTAACAACTCGATTTAAGTTGAAGTATTAATTCAATCACAAATGAATAAACAATGTTAATTGTTCGCACACACTTGAATATCCAACTTACAACTAGTTTATATTTTAATGAATTTCGATTAACAAAATTAGAAGCCTTTGTCCCCATTTCTATAAATTGAAGACGAGTAAATATCAAACACTTAACTACACCGAACGGTCATTTATTATTGTACACCTTAAACACGCCAAAAAGAATCTTCAAACCTGACATTGTCGTTCCTAGGACGTCTTGAGAGGAGCTCATCGTGTTCACTCATACTCCCGTGTAATCTGTAAAAAATCAGTTACTTGTAACTGTCCTTAGAGGAATCTATTGCCGTGCCTTATTATCGGCAATGCAATTCCACCCTCGACTGAAATTGAAAATTGTCTTTTGTTTTCTAACACTTTAAGGCGTTTTATCTAAACTTTGGGGTAATCCCACCCGCATTCCACCAATTGCTATCAGAAGGCACGAAATCACCTTTGAAGTCTGAATCACGAGCTGAAGACTCCTGACTACAAGCATCCCCACAAGTCTCACTCGTGTTGTCATTATAAATGAGTTTGAGGGTTTGAACTACTTCTCCCATGAATGGTCAGTGAGTCACCTTGGGCGAACACACATGGAAGCAATGGCAACCACCTTAGGACGTTGTCTTATATCCACAGGTTCCTAAGAGAAGCTCTATTAGCAAATCCATAACTGTAAACATCATGTTTGACAAGTAAATGCCCCGTCATTGCATACTCAGGAGCAACATACCCGCAACCACGGTTTAAAGGTAAAATGTTAAAAAAATGAGATACGTTGCTAGGCATATGATTGAGACGTGGGAAAGTAATGCAAATCTCATGCAACACCACCAACACAAAAAAAGAGAGATTGATCACAGGATCAATAGTGGAAAATCGAGTGGTACATCCCAACTAGGTTGGCACCCACCAATCGACTCCCCCACGCGAGACACTAATTTATTAAACCAATTTCCATTTTTTTCCCCGCAAAAAAACCAAACCCAAAAGTTCCCATCACACAAGGAGATATATGATGACTTCACCTTGGGCGTAAAATCTTCTTCTAGTAAAACATTACTGGCTTTGAAGTCTCGAAGAATAACATGATGATTAGAATCTTCGTGAAGGCAAGCCAATCCTCTCGCTGCACCAAGAGCAATCTCCAACCGTGCATTCCAATCAAGTGGCGCCTTGCTCTTTTCAGCACCTGAAACGTCAGCTGTAGGATCGAGTCAAAAGTTCAGGCCAAATTGGTTCATCCTTTCTTAAACAGAAGCTGTTTCTTCTATGTTGGGAAAATTCTGATGGAGCAGAAGCAATGAATTAGATGAATCATATTGAAGGAAAAGAAAAGTATACCATGTAAGTGGGACTCAACACTGCCATTTGGAAAAACCTCATAGATTCAATGCATATACCAATAAATTTCACGATGTTGCGGTGGTGCAATCGGCTTAGCTTCTCAACTTCAGCAATAAATACACTTGTCAGTACAGCTACTTCAGTTGCATCTTCCATGATCCCAAAGATAAACACGTCCAAACCCCCCCTTCACCTAAAATCCTTTTTGAACTGAATCTGTCAGTTGCTTTTTCCAGTTCTGTAAGTGCAAATGTTTTAACAGAAAGAATAGATATAGGCATGGTAGAAACAGGAGATGCGGATGTTGAACAATCACGCTACCGTGTCATAATGCTTGGCATAATATCGCATGACATTCCATCATTGGACTATTTTAAACACAGTCAACTTTTTCATGCTTTCACCTCTGATTATGTCACTGCATGCGCTACATTTCTTCTGGTAAAGTGGCAAATTCCGATGTTGAATTGGCTGGGCTACAAATAGTGCAGAGCCAAGTCATACAAGTTAAAGGAAAATTCAAACGCATTTAAAACCTACAACGCTCAATGCGTTTGAGTGGTGAGGAACCAACTATTTTCTTTAGTGGTGAGGAAAATTTTGAAGGACGATTTTAAAATCCAATCAACTGGGCCGGCTGAATCCACCAGTTAACTTGGTCAAAGTCGGCTTTTAACCAAATCATTTGTATTTCTATCAAATTAATCTATTTGGTCCGATCAAGGGCACGAGTAGTCAATTTTCCGGTCCGACCGATCCGAGCTGAGTTTTATAACTATGCTTCCCACCATAAAGTTACTTCTTGAATTATCGTAAAATGGAAAATGAGAGATAAAATCGACTCATAATTTATTAAACAAGCCTTTTTCTTTTTGTCTTAGTAATGCTATTTACTATTGACTATCTAAGTGCCACTTAGACTGATGTGTAGTACTAATGAAACTAAGCTCATGTTTGGTACATATTAAAATTTAATTTTTAATTTAAATCAAAGTCAACAATTAATATTAAACCACATTTTTCTTAAGTGCCACAACTTTTCAACCACACATTTTTTTAATTGTTATCAAAATTTACAAAAAATCTGATTTTTAATTCTCACAAAATAGGGACTAAATAACATCATTCTTTTTTGTAATTATTGTGCTAAAAGTAATTATTTTTTTGTAATTATTGTGCTAAAAGTACATTAATTGAAATTTTATTAAAAAATAGGTTGAAATGCGATATTTTTTAAGTGGATCAAAGCCAAGAAGTGCATCGTGAGATCCACTACTTCGTTTCGAGATAGAACAAAGTGGTCCATAAGCTCGTATCTTTCGCTTGAATACATTATGTGAATTTTGATATAAAGTAGCGAGATTCTAAATTATTCGAGATAGACAAATTGCTTTTAATTTTTATGTTCTTGGAAACCAGTGTGATGCATCTCTAAAATCAGTGATAAATAGAGGAAAAAGGTTATAAAAAAAAAAAGGAAAATGGCCGCATCAAGCGTGGGGAGCAAAGAAGGGTCTACGAAGACGATAGTAGCGGAACAAATCTCTCAGTCCGTACAATCGACCTCCAATCTTCTCCATCTCATGCTCCAGTCCTCTCCTTCCCATGTCAGGCCATTTCCCTCACTCTGCCCCTTTCTTGTGTGTGTTTATTTGTTGGACCTGTGAGTAGAATGAAGTTAATCATTCTATCAAATTTTTTTATTATTTGGTTAATTGATGTTTATTGTGCATGTATTCTATTCTTGGTAAATGGATTGGATATTTTTTTTTATGTGGAATTTGTGGGTAATGAAGTTTATTATAATTGATGGAATGGAGGTTCTTATTTTTTTGTTTGTCACGATAGAAATGAAATTGTTGTTCCCAAAACTAGTGATCGTTAAACCGTAGGAACCATAGATTACAATCATTGAGCATTGAAAGCCCTCAACAAATTATGTGTTTTGAGACTTCATCAGAACTTGGCTATACAAGATTTATGGCATGTATTATAAGCAGCAGTGGATGGGTTTGGGAAAAAATTTGAAGAAGATTAGTTTCTTTTTCTTATTCAACTGCACTCAGTTGTCTAGCAATGTGTACCATACATGCAGTTAATGTATTTTCTTCAAACATTTACGGGCATCAATTTCACATCAGAAGGTCCCTAAATGTATTTTCTCTGAGTGCCTCCATTCCAAATCAAATATCCCGTCATATTTTTTACTGTATATTATGCTTTGCAATTAATCATACCTTCGAAATAGTAGTAAATGATGTGAATTTTATTAGTGACATACAGTAATTCTTTTGGTATTCTATTTCAGGTGAGGTGAAGGATTATTAACACACTAATATATGATGATAAGAGTAGTTGTAATGAGGTTGTCCACCTAGAACCTATAATAATGTTTCACATGTACTAAATTCCTATCAAGACGTTTATTAAATACCGTGGAGTGGTTTTTGATAATTTAGTGGCACGACCTAATTCATGAATTCAGTAAAATGTTGTCCAAGGGACACAAAATGGCAAGATCCTTCAACTATTAAAAACAATGGAGGAAGTATGTAGTAGGAGACAATTGCTGTGATATTTCCCTATTTTACAGTCATTTTTATTTTATTTTGTATAAATTATGCATTCTTAATGCTAATAATTCATGACGATTTTGCAAATCTTTCTTTGAATTTTCAACCATAAGGAATTTTACTTGTTTTTAGAAAGGTTGCTTGTTAGCTCTGTAGATTAACTTTGATATAATGATAGAATCTGCATTATAAATGATACACTGTATCTCTTTGCAGGCCCAGCTAATGAAACTTCCGAAAAACCTTTTGGCTAAAACCTCCACGATAAGAAACACAGAGTTGGTAATCACGAGCTTAAATTCACTTCAGAAAATGATACTATCTTGACTCTTGATTCTTACAATCCTTTGTGTTTGATACAGGTGTTGCAGCAGATGCCTCAGGTAATTTCATCGTTGGATGCACATGTGGAGAGTGGATTGCAAAGGTATCTGTTGTATTCTGTTTACATATCAGAATAGCATGTTAAATTCTCACCTGGTGTTTAGCAGTTTGTTTAACGACAAAGGTCTGACTTCAAGGAGAAAACAAGTGAATAATTAAAGATTCTGTTTGATGCCATTCATCAAAATGAACCATTAATTAAAAGTAGAAAACCAGGTGAATATAGTTAAGACCCGAGTTTCAGTTAAGGCCACTGCCCTCATCTCTGTCTGCCTCTGCCTGTCTACTTAAAGGCCCTATTTTCCCTTTTTGGCATTTTCTTTTCTATTTTTCTTCATATGATACATTGGGAGTTAATAACTGCGGTTATGATTTGATGTTTTTGGCTTTTCGTTGTCAAGTTATAATATGTTGAATTTCTTTGTGGTCGACTTGGTGATGATTTTTTGGAATGATTTCATACTGTGGAGACTCCAGGTTTTCGAATTCGATGATAAACTACAATTTTTTCTAGGTTATCTTGTGATTTTGCTAGTGTTGTTTGTAACTAATATGGACTTGGGGCGGTGACTGTACAATGTTTAGGCTGTTGATTTTCCTTAGACAAATCCAACTTGTGGCTTAGAGTTGAAAAGATCATTCCACCCTGATTCAAGTTAGAATTGTATTATAGGCAGAATGACTTTTCCCATTCTATGCATTTGTTAGTTTGAAATCCAGAGTTGTACGTATTATAGACTTGGGTTTCATCTTAAAAAAGTCAACCTTGTCAAGAGGAGTAGCCCAAGCCCTTGGTTAATAATTCAGTATAATAATCGATATCATATAAAAAGAACTGTGTTCTATGATTTAATTTATAAGCATTCCATGAACCGATGGGGGCTTAATTGTATTTTTACTTGCTTTTTTCCTTCCTTTCTTCTTTTCACGTCGCTTACTATTCAATTCTTGCAGTGTACCTCATCTGAAAACTGTTGTCCAGTTACTTTCAAACATGGAAACCTGCCAGCTCAAGTCTTTATCCAGAGATCAGCATACTCAAGAGGTACTATATTATACACACACACACAGAGAGACACGAACATACATATCTTCATTGAGGGTTTCTTGTTTATGGTTCTTTTGTGTAGCAGGCACCTGAACCTGTAGAGCAGCATTCAGAGGTGGCCTAACTTTCATTGGAATCTCTAGCTATAGCCTTGAACTTGAGCAGCTACTATGATCCAACAGCTTAATATGTAAATGGAGTGCATGAGTATGACTATTGGTCCTTATTTGTCGATATGTGACTTTTGATTTCGTGAAAATATTTTTGATCCTATTTTGTTGGCAATGAAGCCTGTTCTAGTGAAGTTGATGGTGATTTAATATTGTTGTTAATTTCATAATGATAATATAGATAGCACCATAAATTTAATCTTTTTAAACTCTTTGTCGAACTTCAATTCAATAATCTTTTCTTAATCTAATTTGTCTTTCGTGTTGTCCGATACAAAATCATCATCCTTGTGCGACTATGAAAAAGTGATTTTTTAAAAAGAAAAGGAAAAAAATAAAATAATAATAATAAAGGCACGACTAAGCGGTTCTAATCATGCATTAAGCGGTCAACTTGACACATGGTCACTTAGTTTTGTGCTCATTGTCAAGACGTGGCGTTTTCTCGTCCACGTTTCACGTCCAGACGCGCTTTTTAGAAGATTATCCATAGATCAAATCCACACCTTGAAGGTTAAAAAGGTGAAAATGAAAGGATTATGATGCTAAAAGGGATCAAAGATGGAATCTTCGAAACCTGGGGCTTGAGCACCAGAAAATGTGGCTAAAGAATGAAGAGGAAATTTGGATGTAACTAGTGTAGGAAATTTGTTTAAAACACGAGAAAGATTGGTTAA
>CAIGRP010114980.1:0-19219 GCA_903798385.1 Fraxinus cuspidata | reverse complement strand
AATAATAGTTTATTAAATTTTTTTTTATTCTTGGCAGGGCGGACCGCCCCGCCCCGTGCCCCGAGACAGGGCGCCCCGCCCCGCCAACCCGTTCGGGACGGATTTTTTTGTCCCATTCGAGGCGGGGCGGGACGGATTGCCAACCCTATGTGTAATTCCAGCTTTATTATTTTCCCTAATGTTCTACAACACGATCAAAAGGATGGCATGTCTATTTTGCTTGAAAGAAACACGCTTAACTGACAAAGCAGACCCAACAAACTTAACAATCCTTACCACCCAACCCCAACAAATCTCCAAATTACACCCCCACCCTCACTCAAATGATCATTAGTGGAATTTTTTATTTTTATTTTTATTGGAAAAAAAAAATGTAGGAACCAAGTTTAGGAGGTCGAGAGAGTCTAAGTGAATCCACTATCCAACTTGGACCAACCATTTACGAGCAGACTTTGCCTTTATTTGGAAGGAGTTTATTTTATAAATATTTTTTTTTATCAAACATACTTTTTATCTATATATTTTATAGGACTCATAACTACTATTTATTTAGTCACTACTCATTATTACTTATTTATAATTTAAATAAATTAGAATTGCTTTCCCAAACGTGCCCGTGTACCCAAACCATCATCGAGGGCCTAACATGGATAGTGCCGTCCTGTATAGTAAGACAAGCAATTTGCACAAGTTGGATGGTCAAAAGATTTAAGTTTCGATTTGAGTCTCATTCTTTAAAAGTTCATTTTTCTACAACTTCATTTTTAATACATATATTTTTACACTCAAACCTGAATATTTTTCTTACTTTTTAACCATATATTCTCCAAAAATCATTATTACAAAATATATTTTCTGAAAATGGGGTTCAAATGGAACCTAAAAATGAATTCGAATTAGTGTTTTCAAAATATCGTGGCGGACCTGGCACTTTTATGCCAACTTATCTTCCAATAAAACCATGAGCACGAAAAAATTAACAGAATGTGTATTGATGCTGATGTGGCAAAATGTGATTGTATTTTTTTTTTCTAATGATGTCGTACCATGTGTTGTCTGTAAGGATTTTCTGTTAAAAATTTATGCACTTGTAGCATGATTGTTTATGTTCATGTAATGCAACAAATAATGAGGAATGGAATGATAAAATTAATTAAATATATAAATATAATTTTTTTTTAATAAAAGCACGTTTATCCAATAAATATAAATATCGTACTCAAATAATATGACCTGCCTAAAAAAAATTAATAATAATAATAAAATAAATAAAAAATGCTAAAGCTACAATTCAACTCGCATTATATCTCTGGCGCCACGTGTGAAAACAATCTCGTGAATAAACTCTGAAGACGCACATTTCTGAATTTTTAGATTTTTAGATCCCTCTTTCGCATTCTCTGGATTTTGCCACCCTTTTCGTGTATATATACATCTCTCTCCCCAAATTCCTCCACATTCTCCTTCTTTAATTTGTTAGATATTCTGCAAATCCACTGTATGCTAATCTCGCTGTATTTTCTTTGATTACTCCTCCAATAACAGACTCCGAATTCTTCTCTCTCTTTCTCTTTAGGTTTAGTTTTTTTTTAAGAGACAATTTTTCTTTTTATGAATATTTTTTGAGTGTTTTATTAGATTCATACGGCGGAAAAAAGAGTGCCCATTTGGGAATTCTTGATGTTATTTATGAATTGGCTGTGATTCAGGAAATTAATTAGGATTAGTTTTGGACATTTTTGATGTGTCAGAGAGATGGAGGAAGGTAAAGAGCCTACTGTAATTACCAGGACAAGCCAATCCAGGGTTTTGCCCCAAAGGTTGCTTCAATTGCTTCTACCTTTTCTGGCTTTGTGTTTCACTTTCTCTGTAGTTAGTATCTATACGATTAAGCATTTTGGAGTTCAAAGTTTAGTTACTACAGTAAGGCCTACTTTACAGCCCTTCATTGAGGAAGCGCAGAATAATCTCGACCGTTGGATCCGGCCTCCCGCCGATTTGATGCATTCAATGAGTGATCAGGAGTTGTTGTGGAGGGCATCTTTTGCACCAAAAGTGAAGAAGTATCCATTTAAGAGGGTTCCAAAGCTTGCATTCATGTTCTTGACTAAGGGGCCATTGCCATTGGCGCGTCTTTGGGAGAGATTTTTTAAGGGTCATAAGGGGTTGTATTCAATATTTATCCATTCACTGCCATCATATCAGGCTGATTTTCCTTCCTCATCAGTTTTTTACAAGAGACAGATCCCAAGTGAGGTATATATGTTTTACACCATCTTCTTTTTTGATAGATGTTATATTTTGTTCTTTAATTTTTTTAGTTCTCAGTTTAGATCTCTAGATAGCACGATCCCGTGTACTGGATTAGAAATAACAACAGAGTATTTCCACCCCACGATTTCCGAGTAATATTACAACCATTTGCTATAGGATTTAATGTTAAACCAGTTTAGCTGTGATAGTTATTATTTTTACCTTTAGCCGCTGATGGATAGAGGCGTGGAGCTATTTTCTCTAGTTTGATTGTTACCTTTCCTTTTCAAAATCATGTGGTAGATAAAGGTTGAACTAGGATATGCTCTTTTGCATTTTACCTATAAAAATGATTTTATTATACTCTTCATTAAACTGAATATGAGGAAATGGTAGGTTGGATTGATTTGCAGTTTGTGTCCTACATCAAAGAATCAATATATGATATGTTCTCCAACCTGCATTACTACCAACTATGAAACTGAATGTGCCTCGGTTCAAATGTCAGTCTAATTTTAAGCACCTTAATTGATAGTGGAACCCCCTCCCCACCTCACTTTGAAATGTCATCGTAGTTTGTGCTCCTAGATTTCCGAATTCTTGGACTAAACATCTCAGTCCACTATGGTTTATGTCTACACTTAGTTGAACATAGCAGTGCCTTTATAGGGACTCAATTCTCTGCTCAGAGGATTGTGTGTCTTTTTTTTAGCAATTTCCAATTTGGTGACGGCATAGACTTTTGGGTATTCATTAGATGGCTTTTGAAATGTGAGGTACTGTTTGATCGTTCACTATATCAAGCACAAAGTGATGAGTAGAACAAAAGTTGGGCAGAAAGGCTGCATTGTATTTTCTTGCCAACAATGCCATTGCATTGGCTCTTGAATTGGATCTCATCCTTTACATGAATTTCTTTAACAAGGATGGATGGGAAAGCTTGTGCATACTTGATTTTCAGTAAGCTTACGGCATGAAATTGCAATGTGCGAAAGGAGGATGGATCCCCATTCATTTTGTTTAAGGATCAGTATAGGGAGTAGGGTTGAAGACGGTTCAGATCGGACGGTTTGCAACAAATTTTTAATTTCTAAACCAAACCAATCCAAACCGCTTTTTTCGGTTTGGGTCAGTTTAAAACCACAGTTTAACAAAGAAAAAGATAACATATATCGGATAAGTTAAATCATAAATATTAATCTAAAATTTTATGTGAAACATAAATTGTATTATTAAAAATACTACAAACCAAAGTTCTATAATTATAATCGTTATAATGCAATAATACTATAGAAACATTTTAACCCCCTAGTCGATATTAATGGCACAACATCTGCAATTGTAACACGTGATTCATTCTCTCCATAAATATAAAAATATAGTACCTGAATTTATTGACTATAGTTAAATGATATGAAACAACTATAGAAAGATCAAATACAATAATACATTCTATAACATTTTGTGAATCATTCAATACTTCTACTTGATCCAAATATTGTCGAATTAAATCATCGCTTCAACCATATTTGTATTCAACAAACTTCTAAAAGAATCAAGAATCCGACTACAGTTGGAAATGCAGATTCATAAATAATTGTGGATATTTAAATAGCTAACATATCTTTAGCAATTTGGGGGATAATCTTTGTATTTATATGTATTCAATTTCCATTAAAGTAATATATCAAAAGATTCATTGGTCAAATCTTCAAAATGACTATTTAAGTAATCCACCAAATCATTTTAGCAATTATTAGTAAAATCTAGAAATTAAGTTACAATATAAATACTTAATTGAGTGATCTGACGAGAAAATTGAGTCGCAAATAAAATAAAATGTAGTCCCTAAAAATTTAAGAGAGCATGGCACAAATTAGAACAAAGCAGCACAAGTATTAAAAAAAAAAAAAGCAAACAATTATCAAAATATAAGAAAATTTGGATAAACTGATTTGAAAATTTAGCCGAAATTCGAGAAAATTATTAGAAAAAGGAAAAGAAATGTGTGAATTTGAATTAAAATCTAAATATAATTGTTTGCTCAATTATAATGGACGGTCGATAAATATGGTTCAACAACAGTTAATTCAACACTTTACCCAGTTAAAGAGTTCTGCATTCACAGTTGTGATGACCGATGGGTGTTTGAGTACAAATTAATGGGATGAACAATTATCTATTTAGGTATTGAGTTTAATTGGGTTATGATAACATGAATGTATATTTTTAACTGTGATGTGCTTAATTTTAACTGGGTTGGATAAAATTTAAATTAATTTGTTTTCAAGTATTTTTGTAAACAGTTTGGCGGTTTGAAATGGTTTGCAAATATTGAAACCTAAACCAAATCCCATCAAAGTGATTTGGTTCGGTTTAAAATATAAACGTTGACGAATCCACGTGGATCCAAACCAACAGTTTCAAAAAAGTGGTTTCAATTTGATTTTGAGGTTTGGCGGTTTCATTATTCAGCCTTAACATGGAGTATTTGTTTCAATAACAAGGAGTTGCACACTCATCGATTCTACCTAGAGTTAAAACATATAAATGACAGTAGTCATATTGATCACATAATGTGCCATGTCCACCAATGATGGGAGTTGCTCTTAGATAGCGAGTGTGGATAAGTAGAAAGCAATGCTTTTTCCACCCATTTATTTCAACGAAAAGAAACGGAGTAAGGGACGTAGGCTTTTAGAGAGCAAGACTGGATTAGTAGGAAGCGATGCTTTCGTGCCTCGCTATTTCAGCCAAGGAATTAGTGTAAGGGACATACTTAACTAGTTGCCAATCCTTCCTCCCCAGAGGGGGTTGGGGGAAAACTGCTGAATACAGACAAAGGGAAAAAGCAATCTCTAACTCATGGTTAACTGAATTTTCCCATAGTATGTTTTTGATTATTTTGCCTTTTACTTGTCTCTCAAGTAAATTTACAAGCATCTGATGGGTTTCTTCAAGGATAAATACTACACTTTGATATCTGGAAACACTTCCAGTCCTGCATCTCATAAACTAGCAGATGATTTTGTGATTTTCTTCTTCCTCAGGTATCAGAATGGGGAAAGATGAGCATGTGTGATGCAGAGAGAAGACTTCTTGCTAATGCCTTGCTTGATATCAACAATGAGTGGTTTGCTCTACTTTCCGAGTCTTGCATTCCCCTCTTCAATTTCACTACTGTATACAACCACATATCACAATCCAAATATAGCTTCATTGGCGCTTTTGATGACCTGGGGCCATATGGGAGAGGGCGCTATGATTACAACATGTTGCCCGAGGTTAACATCACCCAATGGCGTAAAGGGTCTCAATGGTTTGAAATCAACAGAAAACTTGCACTCTACATTGTTGAAGATGCTAAATTCTACCCAAAATTTGCAGAGTTCTGCCAACCAGCATGTTATGTGGATGAACACTATTTTCCGACTCTATTGAGTATTCGGGCTGCAAATTCATTGGCAAATAGAAGCATAACTTGGACGGACTGGTCGAGGGGAGGCGCTCACCCAGCTACTTTTGGACAATCAGATATAACTGAGGAATTCATGAAGAGAATTTTTGAAGGCCAAAATTGTGTATATAATGACAAGTCATCTTCTATTTGTTATCTTTTCGCTAGAAAATTTGCTCCGAGTGCCTTGGAAAAGTTGTTGTTTTTAGCACCAAAGTATTTGGGATATTAAACAAGGGGAACCCATTCTCGGTTTCGAATGGATCCTTGGGATATAGATTTCTTGAAACTGAGGCCATATTATTGTTTAACATTTAAGATTTTTATTTGGTGGACAGAAAATAGAGCTCCAATACAGAATGATTGAAGATAGGAAGATATTGATGCATTGGAGTTTAAAAATACATTATAGTTAGTAGTTAAATCTGATTTGTTGATTATTATGTCTACTTGGATGCTCCTAATTGATTCGAAAGACATTCAAATTGTTACTAATATGTTGGGTTTGAATCTCTCTCAGTACTTGATTGGAAACCATTTTGTTTTTAATCATTTAGGGCATCCTCTCTTTAGTATTTTCAAACAGTTTTCTGTTTTCGATTTTTCAAAATAGTGAAAACGCGTTTTCTTTCCCATTTTCGAGAAGGCATTTTTGAAAATAAGTTAAAAATTTACAAAGAAAACCGACAACGACAAGTGTTTTCAGTTATAATCAAGTCGAAATTTTCAAAACGCGTTTTGAATGTTTTCAAAATAATAAAAAAGAATACAATTTCAAATACCTAAAAATGGACACTCAATACACGAATCTCGAAATGAATTCAAAATTTAAAACACAAAACTAAAATATAAAGAGAACAACCCTTTAGCTTTCATGTAGTAGTAGTAATAATAATAATAATAATAATGACGACGATGATAAAAAATCTTTGTTACACGCACATAGTTAAAATTATATATTAACCTCAAATCTAAAAATAAAATGTTAAATCATACACAATTGATTGGTCGAATTATTTGCCTCTAGATAAATCGAATTTGATCTTTTTAACTCCTTGCATTTGAGTGTCCCCTGTTTGGTGTGGATTAAAATCAGATTTTTAACAGATTTTGATAAAAAGATAATAAAATATGTGGTTAAAAAATTGTGAGTACCACAAAATATATGATTAAAATTAATTGTTGATTTTGACTCAATTTTAATCGTTACTAAATATGGGCTTAATATGTTTCGAGATGCTTGTCGAGTGCGACATGACTTGTTAAGTGGGACGAGCAAAGCAACATTTAACCATATGAACTGTTTGCCAGGTGAGTTAGCTCCCTCACGGGGTAATGTACGAGATAAGTCACCAGCGCGAAGGAGCAAACTTATTGAATGAGTCGAACTTGACAGAGAGAAATCGAAAAATTCAACTCGTTCTATACGTTCAAGTCATTCTATTTAACGCACCTAATTGTGTCGTGACCTATGCATTTTGTCAGCTAAATTATGCCGGTACAAATAATTTGTGTGTCGAGCTAACTTCAACATGTATATTTATGGTCAAAAGTTAATTTTAAAAAAAGAAAAGGCTCATAACAAAGTGGGACACGTTGATCAGTAGGCAATGGAAGGTTCTCGAAACTCAAAATTTCCATCACAAATTGACTCCCGTTTTTTGCCACGCAATTTTGGGTGTATGGTTATAATTAGTCAACTGCAGGAACGTGGATCCAACGAACCGCACGGTTCTAATTCCACATTATTGATGCTCACATGGTATTGCGTTAGGTAATCATATGCTTTTCAAATATTCTCGCTTCTCCCTCCATATCGTTTGCACTCCACTCGCTTAGTGTTTGGTGAAGGCATAATCATTAGGAGCTACATTAGGTAAGAAAATAATTAATAGGGTAAAATGGTCAATTTATCTCATAAATAATTATTTCATATTTGATTAAGATAACATGAGAACAATCCATCCATTACTGCGCACATCAGTAGTGTCTTTGGTTGTTTTTTGACTTTTTGCTTTCCCCTACACCCATCCCCACCTTTTTAACTTTTTTACGTCGGGCGCCTTTATCACCCACCCTTTATATATAAATATTTTTTCTTATTTTTGTCTCAATTTTTCGAGGTTGTTAAATGTCAAACGAAATATTGAATTTTTAATATTATTTTGAAGTGTTCAGGGCTTATTTTTTTGCATTGTTAACGTGAAATGGCCAACCGTAACAAAAGTTATAACTCGTCAAAGTAGGTTGTTCCAACTTCCAAATTAATATTTCAAAAATTTTGATAACATTCTAATTTTAAAAATTTGCTGACAATCGTACACTAAACGAATTCATAAATCATCTATGTTATATTAAAACTCGTTTCGAAAACTATATCGTAGATATATCGACTTGTCCAAACGAATATCGTTTGAACATAAAAAATAATTAAACGAGCGTCTCAAAAAGAGATATTTTTTCACGACAAATTCTTATATAATTTACATCATTTCATTAAGATATTTTTACACGTTGTATGACTTCAAAAATTTTCGAATCGTAATACAAAATATAATAAATTAACATTGAATAAGGTTCAAATTCGAATTATTTTTTCCTTTTTAATATATGTTCCCAAAAAATGAAACAAAATATTAAAAAACGAAAAAATTATCATCGAATAAGGTTCAAGTTCGAGTTATATTTTTCCTTTTTAATCCACATTTTAAAAAAATTAAAGAACAAATTAATAAAAAATATATATATCTTTCTGATTCGAAATTTTTTGGTCCAAATGAATATTATTTAGGTGTTTGGTCCAAAAACAATATATATAGAGAGGTGGATGTAAAGGCGGGGGGAGGGGTGTGAAGGTGGGTAAAAAGGTTAAAGGGAAATGGCATTTTCCATAATGGTGTCCACAATGGACACCATTATGTTAAAGGCTATGTATTATTAGCATTTCCCAAAGTTAAAAGGGAGGGCAGGTGTAGGGGGCAAAACAAAAGGTTAAAAAACAACCAAAGAAGCCTTGTTGATTGTTCTCCTGCCCAATCTTGTTGATTAAGATAGCAAGATAAGATGATTTAATTTAAGTAACTTTAATTTAAGTGATTTTATATATTTCGAATGATCCACCTTAGCATTTAGATAATAAGATTAGATTAACAATAAACTTACATATCGGATTGAATAATTTATAAGAGCGTGATTTGTATAGAGTCAATTGGGTCGTTTTAGTAGCTCCTGTAAAATTCAAGAACTTAAAATTATGCATATAATTGAAGTCTCAAGGGTTGCACATATTACCCGATCAATGTTTGATCAAACTCAACTGGTTGGCCTAAAGCCTAACTCGAATTTGAATTCATTAAAAATTGAAATTGAAATTTGACCTTAAGTACAACCATGTACTTAAGAAGAGTTTTGTGTTGCTTAAAAATTCAAGAATTATGCTTGGTGTACATAGTTTTTTGTACATAAAGGTGTTCATTCCCTCACATGGGGTGTTGTTGTAGATACGTGGGTTTTGTGTTGTTGTAGATATCAATTAATTTTTTTTTAATTTTGCGTTTATCGGGATTAAACGTTCAACAAAAATAAACTTACTCTTTGTTTAATTCTACATATCATTTAACGTCACTTAAACTGGGATTGTAATCCCAACGAGACTAAATAATACTACTAATTGTTTAATTACTATTTCATACTACTAAATAATCTTTTCCACCGAACATATCATATAATAAAACATACCAAAAAGGCACGTCTAATGAAATATATGTTTATATATTTAGATTATAAAAAATTTAAAAATCACTGAAAATGAAATTTTAATTATGTTCACATTATGCAACCGCGCGTATGCGAAAACATTAGTGTCTCTAAAGTGACCATCCGTCTCCTTGACCAGCCTGTACTCTCGGGCAGCTGGGCACATTATAAATCGCCCCTCAAATTTCACTCTTCTCCCACTATTTTCTTCCCATTCCTCTCTCTGTCTATTTCACACACATTTACGGAGAATCAGAGAAGACGCACTTACGCACACAATGGCGGTGTCACACTCTAGATCTTCACTCGTCGCATTGTTATTGGTGGCGGTGACAGTTTCTGCTTTCATAGGAAGCTCAGTTGCCATCGAGTCGCCGGCGCCGGCACCGGATTCCTCAGCCAGTTTAGCCTCGCCATCGTTCGCTGCCGGATGCGCAATCGCTGTTGCTTCTTTCCTATTTGGATCTGCGCTCAGGATGTGAATCTCGTAGACCGTCTGTAGGACATATGTGATTTGTTTGTTATGGTAAGTAATTTAGTATTTGGTTCTGATGGAGCGTAATATTAGTGTTTTAGGTTGGTGTTATGATGGTAATAGTGAATGGTGATTTTTCGAATTAAATATTTTATGTTTTTTAATGATTTGTAATTTTAATTATTATTTTTTTGTTTTTAGATTGGTTTCTTTCGTCTAGTTAAAATAAAAATAATTTATTTTGTACGATGAACTTCCACTCAGGCCTGTTTGGGAGCTGTTTTTTTTCCCACCGTTTTTTCCGGGGAAAATCGGTGCTTAATAATTTTTTTGGTATTGATTTTGGATGGCTTAAGAACTAATCCAATATTGATATTGTGTAATTTTTATCGTTTTTTTCAACCCAACAAATCGTTGAATTTTTATCGTCTCTTCTAATTTTAACATTTATAAATTAGTTATTTTCGGCTAACATATTTTGTTCAAAATTAGCTTGTAAATAAAAATACATTAATTTAAAAATTATTTATAAACAAAAAGAAAACTTTATAATTAAAAAATTTACTTATATAAAATAAAATTCACCTGTGTAAAAAAAAAAATTTATTCACTTATAAAATATAAAAAGAAATTATAAGTAAAAAAATTACTTATATGTAAAAATCATTTAAATTATAAAAATAAATTATAACTGTGTAATTTACTTATAAGTAAAAAAAATATAATTATGAGCAAATATTTAATTTTTTATGTTAAGTTTTATACAAATGAATTATTTATAAGTAAAATATCAATTATAAGTAAAAAAATTCATACAAAAAATTATAATTTGAAAATTTTACTAAAGGGCATATATTTAATTTTATTTTGTAAAACAAAAATTCAAAACCAATAAATAATAAGCGTGAATTGAACTATTTTTAAAAATGTTACTAAGCCGTTATTTGAGTATCATTATAATTAGATTTTGGAAAAAAAATATTTTTTAATAGTAATTTTTCACGAATGTACTATTAAAACGAAGAAAATGTTTTAAATTTATATGTAATATTATTTTATTGAAAAATATATAATTGAAAGAATAAAAAAAAAATGCATTTTGAAATTAACGAAACCCAAGGACTAAAATCCATCCAACATCCACATTTTAGTTTCTTACTTTTATTATTTTATAAAAAATAGTGTAATAAGTAATGTCCACCTCATACTCATGGACATAACGTACAATCACGTTACATGAACATCAAGATTGATATAAATTTTGACATAATATCACGTGTCATTATATTATTGAAGAGTTTAAAACACTCAATTTTTTCATCAAATAATCTATTGTTACATATAATTATGTCAAGTTTTCTATCAAATTTTTTTGACAGAAATTTTATCCCACTACGTAATGCTAATAATTAATTAATTTACGCTTGTTGACAAGCTTAAGGTATTCATAAATTTTCTCAAAAATATGTTAAACCATAACTAACTGACCCCCTCGTAAATGCATAAAATCAGTATTTTAAAGAATACCCATAATCAGTACCCCAAAACTTCCAAGCAGGCAGCTAGGAAACGGCTATGAATCTCAATTAATTGAAAACCCAATTTAGTAACAACTCAACGCATATAATAACTAACATTACTTACATAAAACAGAAATCAAGCAGATAGGTATGCTTCTCAGTTGCATTTACAATAAAAGCCATTATATCATTAAGTTCACTTCATAATCGTAATCTATTTACATACATGTAAGAAACAAACTATTATATTTAAGAGAGATCCTGAGTCTCTTTCCAATAGAGGATTCTGCGGCAAATTATGCACTGAAGCCCCTGTGGAGAGAGCTCCAAGAATTAGAAGGGAAGCTGACACAAGCTTGTGCTGCTGCCTCAGCCATCTGGTCCCTCCCAATGCCGGCATTGCAGATGTTAGCAATGGCACGCATATGTTTCATTCCGTACTGGGACAGTGATCCACAATGCTGCTCAAATGTTCTGACCTGCACAGGAAATTATGCTCGATAATACTCCGTAAAAATAACATGCTTTTGGCCAGTTTATGGGGTTAAATCAATACATTCTAAGAAGCATTTAGCACCACCGGTGTTTCGACACCAGTCTAAGTGGTACCTAAGTGGCATTAAATGATTGGCATAATTAAATGAATCACATAACTCCGCCTTTCATCGAGTCTATCACGTTGTGACACTTAGATTGGTGCTCTAACGTCACTGGTGTTAAATAACATGATTCAATAAAGAAATATTCGAATTTTGCTATTCCTCGTCTAAAAGGACTTGCACATAGAAGTTGTGTCAAAATAGATGTATTGTTGTCCATGATGTTTTACGTTGAACCGCTTATCTTAAAGCTTAAACTATTAAAGCTTGTTTGCTTCCCATTTTTATAGTAAGAATGCATTGTGGAATAGTACATTAAAGGAGAATTTGTGGTTAAAAAATAAGGAAAATTTTTGGGTCTGCGTGTAATATTATTTTTTTGAAGAATGTGAAGTTGAAAAGAAGAGAGAAAAATGTATTTTAAGAAAAATAGGTATCAAACAAGGGCTTAGAAATGGGACTCTTGTTTGTTTAAATTTAGTCTTCAACCCAGCCCCTCAGGAGCCAGACGGGTTCGGTTTTTCACTTAACATCCTGAATATACTGATCCCAGGACTTCAACGTGCTTCGATATGTTAAATTATCTCAACAAAATTACCAACTGAAAATAAGTAACACCAAGTAGATTGGATAAGTATGGTAGTAATGTGGTGAATGAGCTATGAACGTTACCAGGGATTTAAGGCAGCTCCAGTCATCAACAAGAGGCTTTCCAGCAGGCCGAATGGTCTTCAATACTTCAGGACCTTTCTCGATTCCGAACAGAAGTTTTCCAATAAGTTTCATACTGCTGTCAACGTGTGTTCTGTGTGCCATAGCTTCAGCAAGCTGCTTTTGAGCTTCAAATTTCCTAGCAGAGCCTTCAGGAGCCTTTAGGAACTGCCATGTGGGATAAGGATGAGTAAATAAGATTTTCCCACAAAAGGTGGTGATATATCGAAACTTGAAACTCACTCTCGAATCAACAGTGTCATGGGATGAACTTATCCAGCACATTAATTATACATACACATCAAATTGAAGGACAGATTACGGCAAAGGAAGGTAAAAATTTGATTCATATTACATATACGTGTATATATGTTTGCATCTGATTCTTTAAGCAAAATATGGTGCACGTTTCATTGTTTCAGGAATTCTTGGAGCTTCTACACAATTTCTGTACATTTACCCCAAAAAGCTACCATCTAGAAACAAATGTTGAAGCATAAAAAGGAGTCGATATGGTAGAAACAAAAGCTGTGCATACCTTATCCCAGAAATGCAAAAGATCAGCATCTCTCTGGTTAATGGATTTTGAAGATGGCCGCAGGGAATTGTCCTCCACAAAGGTAAAATTATCATTTGCAGGATTTGAACCCATATACAGGAAAAGCTGCTCCAAGCTTAGCTTTAGATCACCATATTGCATGACATGGGATCCGTAATAAGAATTATCGTTTGAAGTTCTCTTTTTAACCTAAAAATACCAACATAATAAATCCACAAGACATAAGCAAAGGGACAAATGATGCTACGTCAAGTGTTCCGTGTTCATTTCTACATCTAGAATACACTGAAATTTCAATTTTCTCACTGCTACCTAAGTGGAACTAGTTTAAACAAACTGCTCAAGTTTCACATATAGCTGGGCTCAAGATCTTACCAGTTGGTATTGTTGCTTCAAAGTTTCAGTCCGCAGATTGTGTATATCACTGCTCATGAAGACAGAGATTTGAATGTCAATTAACGAACACAAAGCCAAATAAGGTTTAATAAATACTAGTCATAAACCCCTCGAAATTATATTATCATTATCAAGATAACCTTATCTTTTCCTTTAATTTATCCACTATATAATGCTATTGATTCTGCTTAGCCAATTAATATTTCTGCTTCCAGCAGATGAAGCTTGAATAAGCCAACAAAATCACGACTAGTGATGCAAATAATTTTTTCCCGATATATGTGTTGATCTTTTAATGATGACAGACACAATAAATAAGTAATGCATACCTGTCCTCCATCCAGGCAACACTATACAAGTCACCCAAGCAGGTTTCGTATTCAGGTGGAGGACTAAGATCGTCTCCTGGGCAATAGGTTGCCCAACTGCTCTCTTCTGCGTTGGATGCAGTGGTTGCATATATATTCATGCCTTCAGGAAGAAGATCCTCAAAGATACTTCCAGATTCACAAGCTTCAAGGTAAAATACCTATTTAAGGGGAGAAAACAGAAAAATTGTAGGCCTTGATTGACTAGAAAATGTTTTAATCGTCCAATGAAATTTATAGTATAATTTACCAAGTGTTTATATGTCCCAGAAGTGTGCTTTTTTTTCAAAGCATCTACCAGGTCATCTGCATAGAGGTAAGGACGGGTAGGCATCCCTGACAACATATGAGAATAAAACAAATAAGCAACTTGTATAACTATTATCTCTTAGAAAACTGAAAGTGAATTCAGGATTTAGTGATATCCAAATGAAATGACAAAGTAGGAAATGTGAAGCTTGATGTGCATGGTGGTTTATGTTTTTATATTACAACATAGGTCAGTAATCTATATTGAAATTTTAAACTTCTCTAATTTCCTTCTTGGCAGTGATCTCCATTCCATGTTAATACACTATGGCATCTGCCCAGAGTAACGTATTTCGAATTCTTCGGGCCATTGCTTATAAATTGTATGGGATGTAGACCTACCTCCAGATGTCTTAAGAACTGAGAGATAGGTGTTGCATACGGCACAATGAAAGATAAGGATACAGTTAGCTAGCCTTAGATAACTAACAAAGAGTAGTTAAATTGACTTGAGTTGCATGATGAAAATAGAGAGTTTGCAACAATAGATAATCTTGAAATTGTCCCCTATGAAAACTCGAGACAAACAATAATAAGTATGATATTATACACTCTATAGGTAATCAAGCACAAGTTGGCTACATTAAACCATTCTAGTGCTACATCTACCAAAAGATACTAAAGCATATATAGAAGGAAATACCGTCAATAAAGTTATGTGTCAAGTTCAAGCACAAAATGCAAAATACCCTTTTCTACATAAAATAAATTACTACCACAAGGTTCATTTCATTAAAATAGATTAGTATGTATCGAAAAACAGAAGCCAATAAAGGGCCACATAAAAGAAAATTATAGGATAACTACTGACCTAGTACCCCAGGAGCACCATGATCGGAATAGAATATGAAAATATGATCATTTGGACCGCTATCCACAACCTTTCCACTACCTCCAGTGAGTGCAGTTCTATCCCCGAGGATTACAGCCAAAAAGTTATTAACAGTGACATCATCTCCAACATAATCCTGTCTCAAGGAAATCCGTTCATGAGGAAAAGGAAATTCAATTTCGATACTCCACAAGCTACTTACATGCTCAGAACAAAACAAACCTTTGGGACTCCTTTATAAACATCCGCACCATGAGGGTTGTTAATAATGACTCCAGGCCTAGGATTCTCGGTATCATAAGCAATGTCATCATACATGAAGACTACAATATTTTCCTCTTTGAGACCACCTTTTATGAGGAGTTGATATGCATGGCATACATCAGCCTAAAAAAAAATGTACACCCTTATATTAAAATGAAAACAGCAATAGCAATATGTAATTTTACTTTTTTGTCCGTACGAGTGGGATTCTCTGATTGAGGGTAGGCTTCCAAGTGAATATTTTGTGGTATGAGCATTTACAGTTCCATCAAAAAAGTTAAAAAGAAAAGGTCTTATTCCCATTTTTTTCAAGTGTCCAGTACAAGAATCTTACATTTTTCAAGTATAAGGTACCAGCAGCCGGAATATTAATTGATTAATATCTTGGAACAAATGCATAGATTTCGAAAATATGGTGAAATCTGCTCGTCCAGAACTATTTTTCAGTTTGTTTTGTTTTCTGATTTTCGTTGTGTTGAGTTTACTCCTCAGTTTATAAAAAAATAGCAAAATGAGTGTCAAACTCGGTAGCACGGACACTTCAAATAGGTAGCGGACACTTCAAATAGGTAGCATGTATCATGGTCTTATTTCTTTATCAAAATATAAAATATTTTTAACTCAAAATTATTATTAAACAACACATAAATATTCAAATTTAAAAAATTCTGAAAAAAATTAATAACAAGTAAAAAACTATATAATTTTAAAGAATTTAATCGACGTGTCTCATCAATACTTTTTTGAAAAATTACTTGTTCGACACGTGTCCGTGTGATTGTCACATTCTTTGAAAACTGTTCCCAAGCGAAATATTATTTCTCGATGTTCTGCGCACATGGTAGTGTTTTAACATCACAGAGTCCTTCCACGTAAACGATTAAACAGACAAGTCAAAGAAGAGCTAGTGAAAGATCTCACATAAGATGTAAACATCACACCTTGGCAAGCAAATTGTACCGTTGTAAACAAATTAATTTTAGTTGAGTAACTGGAAAACAAAACAAATTATAAACTTTTCCGTGTGGGTCGTCGGATGAGTTCCTACATTTATTACCGACATAAACAACAGATTTTGGCTTTCAAAACAAAATCAAATAAGTAAAAATTAATAAATAAAAAGATATTTTGAATTTTCAATACGTGAACTCAACCGCTATGGACAAAAGGAATGAAAAGAGTAAAATGTTGTAAAATGGAATCCCATCTAGTTTTGTACATCAAAAATGCTCTTATATTACTAACTATTGTTGATTTTCGTCCCTATCCTTTCCTTTCAGCAAATATTGCGGGTAAACTGAGGCTAAGCTAATAGTTTTTTTTTTAAAATTACAATCAATTCAGACTCTTCAACAAAAGAATTATAAAATTATGAAAGTACAAAGTATTTGTTCGTGTAAAGTATAATTTATTTTATTTCGCTGGCTCAATTTGAACCTCAAATCCCAAAACTAGTTCTATATTACAATTTTTCAGCTGATGTCTCAATTCAAATTTTCAAGGATAAAATCAGAACTAAAACGAGAATCCGTCCCTATTATAGTCGAGCTCCTTGTCATCGCTCATCAATTTCAAGGAAAAACGTTGAACAAAATTTAAGTTTCTTTCTGAAAAAGTAAATAAATTGTTAGAAGGGCTAATGATCACCTGGTGCCGGTAATTCCAGTAGCCACTGGACCCAGCAAGCAGGACAGCCCATCTGGTCCCTATAGAATCTTCATCGGCACCGGGACCGCCGTTGCCCGAGATTTCAAGAGCTTCCGATGGCAGTTTAATTATATCCCGACCATCGGAGATAGACGCGATCGAGAGTACGACGAGGAAAAGTACACCGGCGGCGTAACTCATCATGATCTTCACAGGCGACGATGAATTTTTTTGATAAATATTTTTGGTGGAAAAAGGATGACGAGTTGTCGATGTATATATAGACAAAACGTAGCAAAGGGGTTTGATGCTGGGAGGGATCTCATACGTTGGGGATATGTGTTATTCATCCAATTAGATTTTGTTAACGAAAAGTTTATGAATGGTCCTGAACGTATTGTCTAGGCAACAAGTTGATCCCAACATTTTATTCTAGGTGTCATAGATCTTTAATAACACATAGAGCTTGTTTAAGCCCCATTAAAAAGTTAAGAATATATTTTAAAATAATAAATTGATAGAGAATGTGTGGTTAAAAGATAAATAAAATTTTTAAATTTACGTATAATATTATTTTATTGAAAAACATATGATTAAAAAAAAGGAACAGAAAAATGTATTTTGATAAAAGTGAGAATCAAACAAAAGCATATTGTCCAAGTTTTGGTGAATTTTTCTCACGATCCACATGAAAACATCTCTTACTTCTAAATTTGAGATACCATTGAATTAAATAACAAAACCTATTTTCATAAAATTGGAAATGAGATAATCATGTGCCATTTTGATGAATATTTGTATTCTTTTAATAGTCTAGTTTATTCTAATTCCGATAAAATCTACCCCGTTTGACAATCATACTTTTTTAAAAAAAATAATAATTATTATTAAATATTGATTTTTAGGAGAATGTGTGGTTAAAAAGCATGAAGAAATTTTCGATTTACGTGAAGAATATTTTATTGTGTGAATGTGTGATTGAAAATGAGAATGCGGAAAAAAAAAAAAAGAGTGCGCAATGTATGTTTCTCAAACAGGGACTCAAACTACAACAATTATCAATAGAAATTTGGGTAATTAGCATATAACGTCTTCACCTTTCACTGTTATTGTAAAAAATGTCCATACATTTCATTTTTTGGCATTTTCACCCTTATTTTCACATTTCATTGCGCAAAATGTCATTTTCACATATTTTATCAATTAAAAAATATGAAATGACCAATATACCATTCTCTTTAAATAAAACAAAAGGAAAAAGAAAAAACTAATTGCAATCACAGTCCCAATTTTTTTTAAAAGTCCAAATAAGTTACAAATAAATTATTAAAAGAGTAATTAGCACATAATGTGCCTACATTTCCTTATTATTGCAAAAAATATCCATACCTTTTATTTTATTTTGTCATTTCACCATTAATTACATATTTAATTGCATAAACTATTATTTTTATCCATTTTCATCCAATTTCTTAATAAAAAGCCGTTAAATGACGAATCTACTATCATATTTAATAAATATGTATTTTTTTTAATTTCTAATTATTTAATAATTTATTTGGGACTCTTTTGCACTTTTTTTTTTATTTTTTTATTTTAAAATAATTTTAATCGGGACTCGTCTGCACTTTTTTTTTAAAAAAATATTTTTTAAATAATTTATTGTGAATTTTTTTGCACTTTTAAAAAAAATTGGGACTATAATTGCAATTAAATTTTTTAATTTTTATTTAAATAGAATTGTATATTCATCATTTTACAGCTTTTTATTGAGAAATTAGATGAAAATATATAAAAATGATGATTTGTGCAATTAAATGTGTAATTAAGGGTAAAATGGCAAAAAAAATAAAAGGTAGGGACTTTTTTTGCAATAATAGGGAAATGTATAGACATTATGTACTAATTACCATTTTAATAATTTATTTGTGACTTATTTGGACTTTTTTTAAAAAATTGGGACTGTGATTGCAAATAATTTTTTTCTTTTTGTTTTATTTAAAGAGAATAGTATATTGGTCATTTCCTTATTTTTAATTGAAAAAATAAGTGAAAATGACATTTTGTACAATG
>CAIGRP010114973.1:0-23168 GCA_903798385.1 Fraxinus cuspidata | reverse complement strand
TAAGAATTACGTACGTCTCAGGTACGTCGACCATCAGGACGACCACAGGGAATACTGAACATTGGTGTGGCCGTATTGGACAGTTCAATGAGGAGCATGCCATTGTATGCACAATGCGCTTCGGCTGTTGGCTTTTCACGATTTGATGGATGACCCAAATCTAAATAACCATCTTTAGAACAAAGACGAAGAACACGAAAGTAATCAGCCGCCGACTCTCAAGCCTATATTGCGCCGTTCGAAAAGTGAACGTAGCGAACTCATACACTTGGACATTTGTTCCGACACCAACAGTTCATTGGTTGCAATCCCGAAAAAGATGGGGGCTCTAGGGAATGGCGGGTCGATACTGAGTATATCAGAAGCTGGGGAGACTTTCGTAAAGAGCAAGAACAAGAAAGGCAAGGCGAGTTCGGTTATCAGCGGCGCAGAGTTTCGGCAGAAACCGAAACAAAAAAGTAAGAAAGGCAAGGCAAGTTCAGTGGTAAGTGATTCAATTGTTAGCAAAGAAACCTCTGTTTATGGCAAGATTGCTAAGCCAGAACTGAAGAACAAAGGCCAAGAAATTGCGGACAAAAATAATGAAACCCCGGGGCTCGAATCGAATGTGTTTGATGAAAAACCAGGTAAGAAAGTTCGGGGACAAACTATAGAGAAACCACCAGTACCAACCATTGGAAAGCCTATTTCAAAGTTCAACGGATATGAATATGGTGGTGCACCAAAAGGTAGCAAATTTTTTATTGGAGCCCCATTCAAAGCTCATTCAATTTTTTCTGACTCAGAAGTCAGGCCCCCACCATCTGAGGTGGCGGACATGATGGCAGAAAGAAAGTACCCTTTGGATGATAATCAGAGCTCTGTGTTGGATGGTTGGAGCTTGGATGAAAGTGTTGAAGGGCTTAAATCAAAGCTGGAGAGGTGGCGAATGGAGCTGCCACCGTGTATGATCGAGGCTTCTCTACGAGTAGCTACCAGTCAAGGTCAAGTGCTCGGCCAAGCCAAAGGCAAGCTGATAAAAGCATTGGCTTATTCTTCTGCTTTGGCAACATATGTGGGTATGAGTGCCAATGCGCATGTGGTAAGCCTCCTGGGAGGAGTATGAGCTCAACCAAGTTCCGTAGCCCAGCTACCACTCCGGGCCGATCATTCTTTTGAGAAAGCATAAACACAACACCAAACTAAACATGTTATTTTATGACATGATTAGATAGTTCTGGACAATACTAAATAAGAATAATAAGTTATTTATAGTGTCCATTACAATCAAAAACTACATACCAAACATCCACATAGTATATTTACCGTTGTTCACATGATTATGAATCAAGGTGGGGCAGAGGAAAAGATTAAGTATTCTTCTTCCTAGTGCCTTACAAATTACCTCTATTGTTTATGAGGTTCTTCACAGGGAGAGGAAATTCAGACTTTTGGGGGTCATCATGTTACAAGTTTGGAAAACAGAGCATTCTTTACTTTCATGGCTTTCTCATAAGCATGTACACCTGGATATGCAACTCCCAATTCCAATAATGCTACTACTCAAACGAACATCGGGTTGGTGCAATTTCAAAACTAACAATGTAAAAATAAATTTAACTACGTAGATATTATACGACACTATAATTTTTATTATCAGCATTCAATAGTACAGCTAAAAATTAGATTAAATTATCCAACATTTAACAAAAAAACCCATCATCTCAATTCCCAAGAAAAAAAGGACAAGGTTTAGGCCAATGGTAAATTTTCAGATACTTTGCGGGCACAGTGGCCCCCTCTTGCCCAAACATGGCCCTGCACCATTTTCTCAATCTCAATGAATATCAGACATGTAAGGGCTATGGACGCCACATATCTCCACATTGGTATAATATTGTCCACTTTAGGTCTAAACCCTCATGGATTTGCTTTTGGACTTTACCTCAAAAGGCTTCATACCAATGGAGATATTTGTCCATCCCTATAAACCCATGATCCTCCTCCCTTCTAACCGATGTGGGACTTTGGTCGTATACCCAACAATCCTCCCGTCAAATAAATGGACCACTGACCTCCCCTCAAACNAAACCCATGATCCTCCTCCCTTCTAACCGATGTGGGACTTTGGTCGTATACCCAACAATCCTCCCGTCAAATAAATGGACCACTGACCTCCACTCAAACGATCATCTATCCGTCCACTCTCTACCAACCAGGATTCTCCACTCTCCTCTTCACCATGTTGGGGTCAGGACACATCCATGAAGCTTCCGGAGCACACTGCCTGTCCAATAGAGCTCATCCACGGATCCCATCGCGAGCAAACTGAGGCTCACCACCTTCTTTCGGCATTTCGAGGAATTCATCCACATGGCTAAATCTGAGACTTGACTCTAATACCATTTGTAAGGGCTATGGACGCCACATATCTCCACATTGGTATGATATTGTCCACTTTGGGCCTAAACATTCATGAATTTGCTTTTGGGCTTTACCCCAAAAAGCCTCGTACCAATGGAGATATTTGTCCATTCTTATAAACTCATGATCCTCATCACTTCTAATCGACGTGGGACTTTAGTCGTATACCCAACAAGACATGCACCAAGCATGGCCCCGCACCAATTATCAAACTCGTGAATTTTCAGAAAATAAGATGAGATCCTGAATATGGAAGTTTGAGGAGTTTTGATGTATTCATCACTTGGATACCTACCTCAAAAGCATCAGCTTTTGGCATTTAATTTCTCCATAAGGATCTTGTTAAAAAGTGCAGGATTAGCCTTGCCTTTTGATTCTTTCATTACCTATTAATTTAAATAAAAAATTCAAGAAGCATGTTAATGAGCAAATATTTTAAAAAAAAATCTCGAGCACAAAATAATGGAGAAAGACCTCTTAAATTGTACGAGATTTGAACCTGGCCAGCAAAATAACCTTGTAGCTTAGTTGTACCCCCTCGATAATGCTCTAACTGCTTTGGATTATCTGCAAGGACTTTATCCACCATTTTCTCAACCTCAACAGGGTCTGCAATCTGATTTACAAGAAATTGGTAATCAGTTAGTCATAAATGTGTACACATATATTTCAATCCGATGATAGCACTTATATCACATCCCATAATCATGATTCTCTTGTATCAACATAAGAAGGTACTAAACTATAAGCTCAAACTTCTTAGCATGCTTCTGCTTATTTTAATGAAATAATTTTGTCTTGAATCATCTTGCATTGGAAAATGAAGTCCCTATCACAAGCATATACATTGGCCTTGCATGTGGACTGTGTGAGGTCTAATCGCACACTTATGCTCTCTACTACAAAAGGTTTACTAGGGGTGGGAGCCCGAGGAGAATCCTTTATTTAGTGTATATTGGGTGGTCCATACATGAGCCACCATAATGTCTTATTATATATAAAGGATTTTAGAAAAAGGCCGCGCGGAAGAGAAGTGTAAGATCCTTTGCACACTTCTTCATTATAGTGAAAACCTGCTGCTGCAAATAGATGTAGCTCCTCGTTGAGACAGAACCACTATAAAACTGTGCGTGCTTTGCAGGTTTCTGACTTTGCTTTGCTAATTATTACACATCAGAATTAGGCCTTAATTTCTAACAATAGAGATGTTTCCAATCAACGATAATTTGTTATCAATTCAAAATTGAAAACAAGCTAGTTTGAAGTTCACTAAATTCGTATTACTATATGAAAGAAATAGCATGACCCTGAAATGGCAAATTTCACATAGCACTTTGGGAGAAATGAGAATTAGGTGATGCATTTGACAGTTTGCAGACATGTAGCAATCATCAGGATAACCAACTGTCCTTGCCGCATTTGAATCGTCATGGAAGATGCTCTAATGTTTAATCCAAGATTTAGATCACAGAAAATCCAAATTGAAGCACCAAAAATTGATAATCAAATTTGCAGTCATAACGTGATTTGACTTGCCTGAACCAAATTCTTCTATTTTATCAGTCCTTTAACAGTTTCACCCTTTGCCATTAGCTCGAACAATATCTGCAAATTTTATTCACAAACACTGTAAACACAAGCAGAGCCTCAGTATACTAAGAAGAAACATATTCTAGTACATATAGCTGTCCCGCCCACACCCTGGCCCCAACAACCCCCCTCTCCACTTGTATGTATATTGTGTGTGATTGGGTTCTCTACTCAAATGTAATCTTCTCCTCGAATAAACCCACTAATATGGTGAACTGAGTCATATTATGGCACTGAATGGATGTTTCCAAATAGATTTCGTACTCTTAAGCCTTGAGACATGAATGCAGGTAGATAGTCACCGGCTGCCATTAGAATGGCGAAGTGATTCTCTTCTTTCCACACGCCTCAACTTATATGCAAAGCATGAGGGAAGTTATGAAAACAAGATGCTTCGAGGAAGGGAATAAAAGAAGTACATCGATCTACAAGGCAAACTAAGCAATAATTAAGTGCACGGTCAACTTAGAAAGTACACAACAAAACTGGATATGTACCCCCAAACAAAAGAAATGTATACTCAACAGCTGACGAAGAAAATGTTTATGAATACCTCTTTGCCAATTTTACCACTTATGGTCCCACCTTTAATTGAAGATATAAGCTCAACCAGTTCATGTGAGTTAAGTTTTTTTTTCTTTTTTTTTTTTTTGGAAAGGTACATGTGAGTTAAGTTTAATTTCACCATTAGACAACTTCTCATTTTTCATGTAGGCAGAAATATCTCCCATTATCCAATTGGCAGCCAGCTTTACATCAGCACCTTCTGCAATAGTTGCATCAAAAAATTCTTCAACCTGAGATAATTGTTGGTTAAAGTAGAAACAATCAGCATCATGACGGTTTGTGCAGTGCTAGACATAATAATATAAATAATGCATTGGTGGCATAGATATGTTGAAGATAAAAAGGCAAGGCAAACCCAATTATTCAACGTGTAAAGTGAAGAATTTCCAGATACTAATTATGCCAACATATAGGAACCAAAATACATGTTAAGGACCAACAGGACTTACATTGATGTCCTTGGTAAGAAAGAGAACATCCTGCATGTTTAGACCCATTCCTTCATATCTTCAACGCTTCATTTCCGGAAGTTCAGGTAAGGAATTATGGACCCCATCAACGTTTTCCTCAGTGAGCGTAACTCCTGGAAGATCGGGCTCCGGAAAGTAGCGATAGTCAGCAAGTCCTTCCTTCTTCCTCATTGTGACTGTTTTCTATAAGTAGAACAAACATGTAGCTTAGCAGCTAAATACAGAGGAAATTCTTTGCCACATAATTACTTCTCTTTTTTATCATGAGAAAAAAATGAAATATAACCGAGCGCCTTCTTCCCAGAGACGGTTTCTTGTACAATTTGATCAGCCTGACCTTGACTATAAGAAGTACCTGTCTTTATATCTCAAAATCGATAGCCCTACTCATTAATGAAAATGAATTCAAGTTCTTTATTTCTACCTGTTGGTGCAAGTTTGAAAATGAAGAATGTAGAATTTTATTTAATAAGCATTTAACTATAAGGATATCAGCATCTAAGAAGTACTATAATCTATGTAATATAACTAAATAATCAGTAGAAAAGCATATATAAGACGAAATAGATACAATATATTGAAAAGTCAAGCAATTAACCAAAGACTGCAATTCATTTCAAAGACACGGCATCAGCATTCAACTAAATTATCATATAACTTGCTATTATTTTGTTTTGACTAAATTCATTCACAGACCATGCGTGACATACTCTGAAAAACTACTCTCATCTGAAATAGGATCAGGGATCTTCGTTATTGTCTCGATGACAATTTAGTGTGTGTCCTTAAAGTTTGCACAAAGAGATGTATCCTTGAATTAACCAGTTTAATTTCATATGCTCCTGTTTGGGCTCTATTAAAATTATAATTCATTTTGCTCTCTCTTCTTATCAACCACACATTCTTCAATAAAATAACATTACACGTAAATCCAAAACTTTTATTTCTTTTTTAACCACACATTCTCCAAAAAAATTACTATTTCAAATACATTTTTATCCAAACTCTAATTAATATGGAGGCCAAACAAGTTAATATTATTCTCTGGTTCCAAGAAACAAGATATTAACAGAAAAAGAATTATTTACCTTAGTACCAAACTCTTAACTGCCCGATTGGACGAATGGAGATATTGACATCACAACAAAGTGATCCTGCCTGCATATTTCCATTACTTACTCCCAAATATCTAACTAACCTCTGCAATTCTGCTGCTTCAATACCGGTTCTCATATCATGTTCTGAGACAATCTCAAGCAAAGACACTCCTGCCCGATTCAAATCAACCTACATGGCATTAAACATATAACGTAAAACCACTAAAATCTCAATAGCTCAAGGCACAAATGCAGTAGTCTTATCATTGAAGAAAAGCAATCTCATGTATGCATAGAACAATCACCAACAAAAATAGACTCCAAAATAGCATGACAAACATCACTAGTAAGCTCGTATTACAAGCCTTGGTAAAATAAAATGTCATAATTAATATCTAAAGTTCATAAAATCATTCTATATATTAGAAACTGACTGCTCAAACGGGAGGCTAGGATTGGAGAATTAGAGGGAAAAGACTTGCCTGAGAAAAACTACCATTGCCGGTATGAAGTTGTTTCCCAGCATCTTCTTCCATATGAAATCTGGTAATTCCAAACCTACTATGTCCACCGACAAACTCAACAGGAATATCAACATCTAGGTAACCACCAGTTGCGATTGGGACATCGAACTGTTATATCTGGTACCCTTTGGGAAGGTCTGGAAAAGTACTGCTTCCTATCGAACTTTGAACTCGGAGAAAGTTTACAGTTGAGTGCAAGTCCAACTTTAACGGCACACTCTATGACCTCAGTATTCAGAACTGGCAGTGCCCCAGGCAAACCCATGCACACGGGGCAAACACTTGTGTTTGGTTGAGCTCCATAATTGTACGGACAGCTACAAAAGGCCTTGGTTAGAGTGGAAAGCTGCACGTGGGTCTCTATGCCCATGATTGCTTCATAGTCTTTCAAAATTTCATCATGCTTTTTAGATTGGGTTTGAGTTGATACTTTCAGCTGAGGCTGTGGCTTCTCTTGTATTGCAGTTTGCGCTCGTATGCTTTTCATTGTACTAAATACCATACTATGTTTTCTAGAAAAAAATGACTATGGGTACATCAGAAAAAAATGGGTATGTAACCCTCTAAAGAATGATAAACCCATCCTGCAAATTCTTCAACTCTGATCCACACTGAATATCAAGCTTCAAAACAACCTTCAAAACATATAAATTGTCAAAAAAATACCAGTGTCCATTAAGTTGATCAAGAAACTTACAACTTTAAAATAAAACTAATTCAAAAAAGGACACACACAGAGGCTGAGATTAGCCGACACCATACTGGTATGGGATAAGGCATAGTTGAGTTGAGTTTATTGCAAAAAAAAACGACAATCTATAGTTATGCACAAATCTTTTGATATTTATCAACCAACTCTTTTCCTTGTTAATTATCACATTGTGTAATCCCGTTTTAATTGCAATTCTACTGCATGCCCCTCAATACAAGTTCTTGGAGGCATCTCAGTCTTCTTCCCACAAAATCCAGGCAATAATCACTTTCCCCCCATACTTTCAGGCTTCTCGAGCATCTTTCCTCTTCCCTCACCACCATTTCTTTCTAAAATGGGCATAGATACCTCATATCTCCCCTTCCAGTACAATCTCTTTCTTACAACTGGACTTGTCTACAGTCATTAAAAGCAGCCCCATCTTCTCAAGCTCACGCCTCGACTGCCAGACTTCAGCACCACTACTACACCAATCAAACCCAGTCTAACTTCTTACATTTTTCCCACTTCATTTAATACTGAACAGAATACCGTATTCACCTTCAGGTACCCGTTCATGGTATTCGGATTATATTTCCATCACACATTTGACTCGGATAAAATTATCTTTAACAGTTAATTGCTGGCACGCGCATAATTATATACACGAAAATTCATCTAGCCAGTACGTTTCTCAATACCCAGAAAGCAATTTTCCAGAGAAGTATTAAATACAATGGTTAAGAGCAATCAAATCCAGTTATTCCGAAATAAAACACACTCAATACTGATGAGTGCATAAAGTTTGTAACTTTAAGGTAAAATTGAATAGAAAAAACCATAAATTTTCATCACAGAGAAAGGACTATGTTGAAACGGCATTATTACAAACAATACATCCCAAATGAAGGAAAGGAACATAAAGCTTGTATCTATTAAGAAAAATATATAGGAAAAGTACCAAGTGTTAAATACCCAGAAAGTATTTCTTTTGTTGTCAAGAGCTTGGAGAAGCAACGGAGGCCATAGGACAGCTTGAGGCAGAGATACTATCGCTATAATATAAAACGAGCTAACTTTTGCTGGACGTGACGCAATTTTCTATCTTCAATATATAGTTTTTTTTTTTTTTTTCCCCAATGTTCACGCTACCATCAATTCGTTCATTTTCACACGCAACGTGAACACTCCATATTCATTTTCTTTTCTAATTTCTTTCACACCGACGTCGAAGCCTCCAAGACCTACCCACAGCAAGCTGGAACATCTGCCTCTATCTCATCCAAAAAATTGAGCACAACAAACATCGCGTCATCTACACCTTATAAAGTTTCTGCAATTTTTAAAGAGTTCTTTGGATTTGCAATTGGTGGGTTTCGAGGTAGAAGATTCGGTGATTCAAACATGTTTAGAGGCACTATGTGGATAAAGTTTCAAATCTTGGGCTTTGATTTCTATTATTTTACTTTATTCTTGTTCATATTTTTAAGATAGATGAATTTGGTGAAGTTTTAACTAATTATTAATAATTTATGTGCTGGAGGAGGATTCTTGAGAAATTGTTACAATAATAATATATTGTATTTTTTCATTCTCGGATTTTTGCTTTAAATATGGGGTTTTCGGATATTATAAAATCATTCTAGCATTTGGGTTTAGGTTGGTACGGCCGTTTGCTTGTGTCTGGGTATATTGTTTTAAGTGATTTTTACTTTTATTTTTTACTTACGGGATTTTTAGCCCGACAATCTTTCCGAGTTTTGGGAAGGAAAATCTTGGTCATGATTGAGTTGAACCCTCATTGCATCATTACATCTCTTCAATTCAAGAACGTTGCAACAACATTGAGCAGAAGGAGTTTATAATGTCTTCCATTTATTGCAAATAGAACCTTCGAAATGAATGGATAATTGAAAAAGACGAGCATTTCAGGTCTTTATTTTCTTCTTGGAACTTTTGTATTGAAACTTCTCATATGATTATAATTGTGCTTTTGTGAATCATTTAATATTAGATGTGAACAAATTTTAATCTATTTTATGATTACATGTACCCTTCATTCCCCTCTATCCACACCTTCCTTTGATGATTTGGAATTTTCCATTTATCTGAAAATTTAAACTGGATGGTTAAAAATGTTTGTCAGTGCTCACATGGATTATTCATCTATTGAATTCTGCATCATACACTTAATTGATGGATATGATCAATTTTTAAAACTCATTGATTCTGAAAAAAAAAAAAAAAATTTGTCTCAGTGGCAAATTTTTTTCTTTTTTTTCAAGTAGATACATTTTCTTTTATTGTAATTTTTTCTATTCTCAAATTTGAATTAAGATAATATATATTTTTTAAAACATAAACTGTGAATGGATTGCATCTTATAAGAATCCTCAAATTGATTTCTAAGTCGAGTTTGTAAATATAATTTGTATGTTGAGACTTATTCTTTATTTTGTTAACACACTTATTTTTAACATTATTTAATTAACGTGCAACGCACGTTTATCCCACTAGTATAAGTGAAAAGATTGAGAATTTTTTAGGGAAGGCAAATAAATTCGATACCCGTGGGTCCCGTTCAGAACGGTGTGGGGATCACCCGCTTAATCGGGTTTCGGGTCGGGGACGAGATGGGTAACTTTGTATCAGAACGGGTACGAGTAATGGGTGCCCTGCCCCGTTTAATCTTTTTTTTTTTTAAGAATTCAATCCCATCCCACCCCGCCTTACCCTAAACGGGTAACGGGGCAGGGGCAAGAACGGAACGAGAAATTGTCGAGCGGGACGGGGGGAGGTTGCTCCAACCCCAACCCACCCCTTTGCCATCTCTAGAATTTTGAAAGAACGGAAGAGTAGTTTTATGAGTTTGGAGAAAATTGTTTGAGGTAGTTTGAAATTAATTTTTTAAAAATATATATTTAACAAATTGAAAGATGTTAGTAAATTTAATAAAATCAAGTATTAATTAATATATACCTTAAGCTTATTTATTTGATTGACAAATTTTCACAAACCTTAAAATTAAAATAATAATAATAATTGATACTATAAAATATAAAAGTACTTTACTTGTATGAAAATTTGACCTATTTATTATTCTAAAATATTAAGAGGAAGGGGGAAAATTGAAAACTCTTGTGTTGTTTGTATAATTAAATTTAATTTCTTTCCAATTGTTAACAAAGGTGTGGTCGTGCCGGAGTGGTTATCGGGCATGACTAGAAATCATGTGGGCTCTGCCTGCGTAGGTTCGGATCCTGCCGACCACGAAATTTTTATATTTGTTTTTCCCTTTTCTTCTTTTTATTTTCTTGGGTTTACTTTGTTTCTGTAGGAATGAATGAAAAAATAAAAATTGTGTTGACACAATGTGATATTCGGGAACCAAAAATGGTTAAATAAATTCTTCTCATGTCAGTATGGACAAATGATAAGGGGTGTCGAAGATAAGTTGAGATTTGATGTTCACTCAATTAATTATTGACATCACTAACTTACCAAATTAATGACATGTTAATTTAAATTATAGGTCAATAATTAATTAGATTGACAACAAGATAGACAACAAAAGTTGGATAGCAGATCTTAACTTGTTGAAGATACATAATGTATGGGAAAGATGATCAATACTGTTAAAAACAAATTTTAAATAGATAGATTTGATCTTGTTTAACAATGTAAACTTATAGATGAAGCGGTTATACATGAAATAAGAGCATACAAAATTTCTATTTTTGTTGTCACCATTGTCAATTATGAAATCGTGAAAACTGGGACTTGAATGAATTTGACATATATGTGACTAAAATCAAACTTCATTGTAAATTGAGGGACGAACAATGCTATTACAGTATTGAAATCAGCGAAAAGTTCAAGATACTACAACACAGTCAAGAAATCTAGTTCGATATTGTGCCCATTCATTCTGAAGAAGACTTGTTTTGTACCTCCAATTTCTATAAATAAAATCTTCTACAAGCTCTATAGACACACTTAGTCTATTATGTCTCTTAATACGAACTATATGGCCACTTTGATCCCAACACTTTATGGATTGATCCCTCTAACAAACTTTATAAGTTTATTGGAGATCATACTCCAACAATAGCATAGCATGTATAATTTATTGGTAACAAAGTTTAAAAGAAGAAAAATCCAAACATTGATGTTTTTAGGAACAAACAAAATACCAAAATTCTTATGACACCACTTGTTAAGAATCCGGTCAAATAATTAAAGACGATAAAATATGGATAATATGAAAATAATAAATCACAAAGAAAACAAGAATTTTGTGGAAAATGAGAATTTATTATACCAAGAAACTAAAATTGTTTTTACAAAAATTGATTCTCTCAATCTAAATCTAAACAATTCTCTCAAGTTTTCAATATGTACAACAATGATAAAAATTGTTATCTCGAGTCTCTGAAGAGCTTATACCTTGTGGAGTATTTATAGGAGCTAAATATTAGAGTTATGGATAAAGTAAAGTCAGTAGTCTCAAAATCCTTATTCATTCTAAAGATCTTATCCTAATCAAACTCTCAATTCATGGTAAAATTTGATAACTTATCAAATCGGACCTCTAAACCAAATTTCTCTAGGCTTCCTCCATAAATCAAACTTCCACATCATATGGAATTTAAATCACAAAACATAAAAACTACACCGTGACACTGATTCCATAGCAAAGAATTAAGTTTTTACTCTTCAAGTCATTCTCCAACTCTTTCACCATGCTCCTTTCTGAACACCCCATGCGACTGTCGAGCATACTCAGCAATTGTAAACTAAATCCAAGCCCTATTTATTATAAATACCACCTGGCGCACAAAACTTGCTTCATTCATCCCGTTCATTACCAGCTCCAGTCAAGTCATCAAACTTGCTCAAATCACCACGAACACTTCCAACTTCCTGAGTTGTCAAACCTACTCGAATTACCACGAGCAACATAATGAATAACATCACAACTAGCTCCACCTAAGTTAGAAGGAGATTCTCCAATACTATTGTTCGAATCACCACGAACAACTCGATCACAACCAACTCTACCTGAGTTGTTGCTTATTGAACCATAAGATGCAACTACATCCAAAGTGATCGTCGAGCCTTCCAAGATATATAATCGATCTTTACATTACTTCTCTTCCAACACCCAAACAAAAAATCTATCATAACAAAAAATCTTGTTGCGGTTCAAAAGCAGAATCTCAAATTTCTTTTGTTGTCATCCTTAAAACAATTGACTTTATTCAAACTTCGCTTTGATAATCAATTCAAACCTTGGATTTGATACCACTTGTTAGAAATAAACAAGATATCAAAATCGCTCTGATACCACTTATTGAGAATCTCGCTAAATAATTAAAGACAGAAAAATATGAAGAATATGAAAATAATGGATCACAAAGAAAATAAGATTTTTGTGAAAGAGAGAATTATTATATCAAGAAACTAAAATAGTCGTTACAAAATATGACTTTCTCAATCTAATTATTAACAATTCTATCAAGTTTTCAATATATAAAACAATTATCTCAATTGTTATCTTGAGTATCTGAAAAGCTTACAATTTGTGGAGTATTTATAGAAACCAAATTTTGGAGTTTTGAATAAAGTAGAGTCTTTAATCCCAAAGTCCTTATCTCAATTAAATTCTCATTCCATGATGAAATTTGATCTTTTATCAAAGTAGACTTCTAAACCAAAATTATTTAAGCTTCCTCCATGAATCAAACTTCCAAATCACATGGAATTTAAGTCACAAATGATAACAAATATTTAAAAATCTGTTATTTTCAGAAAAAAAGTATATGTTGTTTTTCTTACACATTATCCAACTCTGGTTTGCCTTTTTTCATTTCCAACAGAGTGAATCCAAGAATTGTTGGTGGAAAAAGTTATCGTGCTTACTTAGATCGACAAGAATTGATGCACAAATAGTAAGAGCCCAAACACTCAAAACACTTGACACACGAAGAAAGGACCCTGGTATAAGAATCCCACAACATTTACAAAGTTGTTGTCCACTTTTAACTATGTACTATATGTTAGAATAATTCTAGTACGTGGGCTTCCATTTAATTGCGAATTTTACAGGTCAGATGTATGGTTTGCAATAATACTATGATTATACACCTTACAGCTTTTTTATTTATAATGTGGTTTTAAGTATGTGTGCCAGAATGTTGTAAACCCTAATTAGGGTTAGAGCCTGTGATAGGCCGACTTTATGATTTTCTATTTAATGACTAAGTCCCCTCTCATCTTCAGATCATTTCGGCTTGCCCCATTGATGACTGATTATTTTGAGTAGCAAGGAGAGGAAGGTTTGGCTGGTAATATTCATACATTATAATGTCTTTCGCATGTATGAATTTCAAAATATTAATTAATGTATGTGATTCGTGTTCTTAGCATAATTATTGACTAATTTACAACAATTGGTATCAGAGCTACATGCTAAGGTTGGAATCCTTTAAACAATATTATAAACAAAACCCGGCTACTGCATGAAGTCATCTCATAAAATAGCTTTGCTTTTCAATTTCCAACTTTGAATTATTAAATACCCAAATAATCAAAACCCGCACCACTATCTCTTTCTCTTGTATATACCGTCTCGGTATGTGTACAATTGCAACCAATTAGTGTTGAGGATAAAGATGCTAATTTTCATGGTTTGAATTCTTTGTCTGGCGGAAATTTATGTGTTTTCTAACCCAAGTCAGCAGTCTCTTTTCGACAATTCTAATGTTTAAAAATATAGATATGGACTTGAATATATGTGTGTATAATTTCTTTTTTTCTTGAGCCCTACCCTCGTTCTCCCTCTCCTTGTCGTTATATTGTTATTATTATTATTGCCGACAACCTATGTGCAAATACCTTTTCAGTCACCATAGAACATGGGGTCTTTTCATAACTATAAGTCTAAGTTCCACAAGGGCGATAAGTCACAACGTAATCAACAAGACAAAAATTTTGGAGGTCAGACTTCTGGTGGTCCCAAATGAATGATAAAGAAAATGATCAATGCAAGTTCTACAAGAAGGATGATCATTGGCAGAAAGATTATTTTAAATTTAAGACTTGGTTGGAGAAGAAAAAGAGTTCCGTAGGGGTTCACGAGTATATGGAGGCCAAGTAAGAATGAAATAAGTATGTGCGTTGGGAATGAAGTTCAAGTGAAGGTTGAATTCATAGAAGTAGTGAAGTTGTCTTTGGAATCTGGTTTCTCTCTTGTTTTAGAAAATACCGTTTTTGTACCGACAATGAGATGAAATTGAATTTCTATATCGTAACTTGATGCTTCTGATTTTTTCTTTAATTTTGGTAATTGAATGATTGAATTGTTTTATGATTCTCGTTTAATTGGATATGTCCTCTTATGTGATGGTTTATATAAATTATTTTTGGCTTCTTTTGGTGAATTCTCGTGTTGCAAATGTGTCAAAGAAAATGTCTCTTATTCGTGAATCATCATCCATGTTGTGGCATAAGCGGTTGAGTCACGTTTCAAAGGATAGGATGGAGAGATGCGTTAAAGTTGAGATACCTTCCTTTCTCAACTTCTTTCATTTTGACACTTGTGTAGATTATATGAGAGGAAAGTTGACTAAATCCACTGGGAAGTTTCCAATAAGTGATTTTAATGCGGGCACATTGTTGACCCTGTTACTTTTAATCAAGTATTGACAAGTCCTGAGTCACATAAATGGAAAAATGCTATGGATGATGAAATGAATTCTATAGAACATAATAAAGTTTGAGAACTTGTTAAACTTCCTCCGAACACTAAAGCCATAGATAACAAGTGGATCTTCAAAAGAAAATTGGACTCAAAAGAGAATGTTGAACGAAAGAAGGCATCATGGAACTTGTGGCATATTATAATTTGGACCTTCGTCAGATGGATGTTAAGATGGCTTTTCTGAATGGAGATTTTTCGAAAAAGGGTTTAAATGAGACAACTTGGAGGTTTTGTTATGAAGAGAAAAGAAAATTGGGTATGCAAGTTAAATAAATTCTTATATGCCCTTAAGCAGGAATCACACGGCAATGATATTTGAAATTTAACGAGGTTATGACTAGTCTTGATTTTATTGAAAATGCAGTCGATCAATATATTTATCTTAAAACTAGTGGGAGAAGTTAAATTTATCTTATCATGTATGTTGATGACATTTTACTTGCAAGTAGTGATTTGGCTCAATAGGTTTCAGTCGAATCCAGGGCAAGAGCATTGGAGAGCGGCTAAGAAAGTTATGAGATCTTGAAGAAAATTGAAAGTTACATGCTCAATTTCCAGCGTTCAAATCACCTTGAGGTGGTCTGTTTTTGCTGGATGTCAAGATGATTTGAAACCAACATCGGGTTATATTTTCATGTTATCTGGTGGTATTATCTTGTAGGAAAGTGTTAAGCAGACTTTAGTGGCATCTTCTACTATGTAGGCTGAATTTGTGGCTCGTTATGGAATAACAATTCAAGCCGTTTGGCTAAGGAATTTTATTTCTGAGCTGAAAGTTGTTGACTCCATCTAGAAGCCAATCGTTATTTATTGTGATAATAGCGCAGTAGTGTTCTTTTCAAGATATAATAAAAGTTCCAGTTGATCGAAACGCATTGACATCAAATATTTGGTGGTCAGAGACAAAGTCAAGGAAGGGCAGACCAAAATAGAGCATGTTAATATAGAGGCGATGATTGTAGATCTTTTGACTAAGGGATTCGCTTCTAAAGTTTTTATGACACATGTTGTTAATATGGGTATTGTGGAAACCTTTGATATTTTTGGTTAGTGGGAATTATTTATATAAGGCAACCCATATGTTTTTTGGATACAGCACCTTCCAATAATAAAATATATTTTTCCCTACCCATAAATTATTTTGAGCAAGCATTTGACTTATATTTTTTACTATGATATTATTTTGATATCGAGATATGAAAGTTAAAGGCATAAGATGAGTTTTAGAGACATGTGGCTTCATTTTAATTAGAAATATTTGAGGACCGATGTGAATTAGCTCATTTTTTTTATCACATTTAGTGCTAAGTTCATACTGCATACTACCACATTGGTTAGAGGATGGAGGGATCCATGTTAATAAGGATGTTGACATTTGTAGTTGTGGAGCGGTCTTACATCGTTTGATTGGTGTAACAACTTCCATGTTCGATATTAACATTTTTGTTGGACGGGATCATGTTGTGTAAGGTGTTATCATTGCAGTTATACTTATGTGGCCCAAGTGAGAGAATATTAGAATAATTCTATTATGTGAGATTCCATTTGATTATGGGTCAGATGTTTAGTTTACAATAATACTATGATTAGATTCAGTGTGTTAGTGATCATTTGAGTCATTGTACACCTTACAGACTTTATTATTTACAATGAGGTTATTTTAAATATGTAGGCCGGAATGTTGTAAACCCTAATTAGGGTTAGAGTCGGTAATGTACCGACTCTATGATTTCCTATATAATGGCTAGGTCCACTCTCCTCTCCAGATCATTTCGGCTTGCCCCATTGACGACTAATTATTTTGAGGAGTTAGGAGAGGAAGATCTAGCTGGTAATATTCATACATTATAATGTTTTCCGCATGTATGAATTACGAACTATCAATTAATGTATGTGATTCTTGTTCTTAGCATGATTATTGAATTATTTACAACAATGTCAAAACCTCCCAAAAATCAAGACTGCCATTTAAATCCTGGTCTAGCTCCCCGAACAAGTTTGGATTGTTGAAGCGCGTCTAACATGTTGTAGACATAATTTAAATGAAATAGTTCATCCCATGTGATTCACCATCATATCAAAGCAGACAAAAGTCTCATGTTCAAAAAACTAGGCACATTTTAAGCTTTGATAGAAAATATAAAGTTGAGTTGCACGTGAAGGGCCGTGTCCAACCTTGTTGTGTCATGAATGCCAAGAACTCGACCAGGTTCACTCTCCCATCTTGATCGGTGTCTAGTGCTTCGAAGAACTCATATGCCAAGGTCTTAACTTGCGGAGAGCCAGCACTGTAACGGGGCATCAGCAATTGCGTAGAGTCTATCCTTTTGTGCAAGTTGTGTGTACATTTTAGATGAAGTAGTCAAGTTGAAAATACAGGAGTTGAAATTCCCGAGTCCCAAGTGTTATGTAGGAAACTTCGAGCTCATATTAGACATGAGTTGAGAATGGAAATTGAACTCTATAAGATTTAATCTCTCGTCGTTTTTCGGTGTCTCAGTGGTAGAGCGATCAATTGTTAATCGATTGACTATAGGCTGAATCCTACTCTCAGAGATTTGATTGATTCTGAATTAACAAAATCCAGAATAAAATAGCTTGCTTAGGAATGTACTTAAGAAGGATTGAAGAGAATGATGGTGATCCTTTAATAATACATAAAATGAAGCTGATTACGGGATTATTTAGAACACAAAAGTGACATAACAACAAAAACAAGAATCTATTTAAAGAATTTTTTGCAAGTAAAAGAGCCAATACCGCCACATCTCTAAGCATGATCGGTGGAGTGGCGTTACACTAGCGAAGCAAGAAAAACGAGACTAAACTATTTATAAAAATTATACATGTAAAGGTTGGATAAAAAGAATAAGCTTGAGGGATTTTAACACCTTAAGGCTTAAAGATGTGACAAACCAAAAGATGATGACGCAAGATTCACTAACCATAAGAGTAAAATTTACAATTTTTTTTCTCAATTTCGATAGTGACTATTTCTCAATTTTCTTGAAGTCAATTAGCATTAAAATATTTTTATTCTTTTACAATTTTTGTAAAGAAATATTATGTAGTTTTCATTAATTGCTAGAACAAATGAATTTTGTGCAGAGTCCTTGTTTGACTTGGGTCGGATTGCGTTGAGCCTAACCCTCTGAATTTACAAGTTGCGTTTTCTAGTATTACAATTCAACCTATTTTATACCCTAGTTATAGTCGAAATATATTCACATCTTCTTATTACCCATTTAAGATTAAAAAATCGGGGCGATGGATGGTTGCTATTTGCTAATTAGCGTTGATAAAGTTGGGAGTAAAAAAAAAAAAAAAGATTTATGCATTAGGCCATTTTCCTATATCTTGAGTAGGACTGAGACAGAGATACGAGAACGCTGGACTGATGTAACATGCAGAGTGGATTTGTTAAAGAAGAGCCGAGAAATTGTGCAAATCAGGACTTGACTATGGATAAAAGTCAATTATGGTCCAAATTTTAAGTAAAATTTCATTTCGGTCAATCAATTTATAGTCAATTTTTTGGATAAATTGCACATTTAGTCACCATTCATTGGCCAAATAAGCAATCAAGTTCCGAACTAATTTTCTTGTCTGGTTATTATCTCCGAACTTTGAGAAATTAGCAAATTGAGTTTTATGCTAATTCAAGCTCGTGCATTAGATGCGTCATTTTCAGTAGTCTTTTAACCCAGTAAAAAAAATAATAAACAATTATATGAGAATAAAAATTCGATAAATAAAACAATTCTATTTTATTAAACAGATAATTTAAAAAGAAAAAGTATGTCTCCCGCATGACTTGACTTATGTCATATTTGATTGCACTTCAATTCCATGGAAGCTGGAAATTAAATTCCATTTTCCACTTTTTTGCATGTTTGATTGTCTAAATTTTTCATGGAATTGATTTTCCATGTTTCACCTACATGCTCACATTTTCTTGGTTTTTTAGGAAAAGTTGTTCCCACCACTATGCAACTTTTTTTACAAATTTTTATTTTTTTTACAATGGGAACAAATTATATCCTCAATTGTAACAAATTCTATCCTTTTAATGAACATGGAAAACAAAGTCAAACGAACACCAAAAGATTCAAAATTTTAATATTTTTCAGATAGAAAATTATATCAATCAAACACAATTAATTAACATTTCTCAATAAAACAAGTTATAGAGAATTCAATTCACTGTAATTCATTTTCTTTCCACTCAAATTTCATTCTTGCAATCAAACATGTCCTTAATGTCTTAACCTTTGGATTGGATATAAATCATCCAAAGAAATGAGTTTGTTAATTTCTTAAACGATGGGGAAGAAAACTATGGAAAACATAGGTTGGGGATAAGATCCATACTTTGACGAAAGATTGGGGACTAAATTTGAAATTCATCCTTCCAATAACAAGATTTTTAGTCAATGTTTGTCTCCCTTTAAAACAAAACTCTTTAATTTTAATATTCATTTTCAATCATATATTCACACAATAAAATATTCAATACATAAACACAAAACATCCCTTAATTTTTAACCACATTCTCCAAATTAAAAAAAAAATCACCATTCAAAATATTATTTTTTTCTCAATAATGGTCATTGAACATGGACTTGAGTCGAAGAACAAGTTGTATCGTTTTCTAGTTAAGTAAACAAATATCAAGAAGAGTCTAAGAGGAACATAACAAATCTCCGACCCTCCGTGAATAGGAGATATAACGCCCACATTGCAACATCATTGATTTTTTTTTCCCACTATTGACATGGCAACGTGTGCATTGCCACATCAGTAGTGGACATTATAATCTCTTACCCATCGTAGATAGAAGATCAATTATGATTGAAGGAAATCAATTTATCATGCTAAAAAAGAGTTAAATTTCATAGTGATATCGCTTATACTAAAACTGAGTCTAAAAAATAAAGTGAGTGACTAAAATAAAATTTTGCTCGAAGTTGAGTGATCTCTAGCGAATTTTACCCACTGGTTGGTGCACTATTGACAAAATTGCCCTTTTGATTACTATTTTTGGATTTTCTTTATTTTCCTTTGACAATATTTTCTTCAGACTTTGGTGATGTAGTACTTACCTTTTGGCCTTTTTACATGTTAGTACTTAGTCCTGTACTTAAAAATATGTTCAGTGTCGGGATTTTGGATTAGGTAGTCACTGAAAGTGTGTTAACTGTATGTTTTAATGTAGTCTTAAATATGGTTACAGTACGGTTGGTTGTCAATGAATTTTGTTTTGGTCAGTTACGTCTACTTAAAAAGTCATTAAAAGTTTTTTCCCACCAAATTTTAATGAAATAAATAATTAATAAGTTTAATTTACCAAAACAATTAAATGAAGCAATGATCATCAAATTCCATCTATGACCATAATGACATTATTGTTGATGATTCTGACGAAAATCAATGTTGGTTATACAAACAAAATTGTCACGGAATTATTTTTCGTATCACCAATGCATTTCCATCGGCCATTATCGATAAAAATCTGATCGATGATGTTGTCGATAATCGTCAACAGTGTTCTAATCGCAAATTATAGATAGAAAAGTCGGTGTCACTGATGATTCATTCTTTAAGTTTTAGGTGTTTGATAATGTAGTAACAAAATATATCTTCTTTACTTTTTACTTATATATGATCTTACCCTAGAGCATTACGAGAGGTACTCGTGGCTATACTCCCTTTCATATTGCGGCAATCTAACATAATGTTGATATAGCTTTTAATTATTTTTAATCAATTATTCAAATGCGAACAATGACTCACTAACAAATACGAGTGTCCTTCTTATGTATTTCCTACGTAGATAATATTAGTGTTCACTAGTTTGTTAGTTGTCCAATTGTATAATAATCACATCTTTCAATTAGACATGGCTCAATCAATTTAAGGTTCTTAAGCAAAATTTCTTAGGGGCCCTTTTAGAAAATAATAATAGTAATAGAGAAAATGGTATAATTGTCAATGGTTTGACGAAAACCAATGCATCTCGGTGATTTCAACAAAATTATTAACACCAATACTTTTCATTATCATAGACACACCATCGTCCACTATTATCAATCACAATGTCCTCCAAACCGTCGATGGAGAATCTATTAGTTTCACCAGCATTTCATTCTTTAATTTTTAGTTTTTGATAATTTATAGACAAAATATTTCATAAAAAACATGAAATATTTTTTATTTATGATCTTAGTGTAAAAGATGACATTAATCGATTAAGGTAGGAAGTGCTCGTTATTATACTCCCTTTCATGATTTCGCGGCCTTAGATAATGTTTATACTTGATTTTTTTTTTTTTTTTCAATTACTCAAGTGTGATCAATACCCTTACTAACCAATAGCATAGTTCCTTTCATATGTATTCTCTACATAGATAATATGAAGATTAAGTGCATCTTCAAAGACTCCCTAAGCATAAATACTATCTATTTTGAGAGTCTATATTTAAAAATAAGTTATAAGAAAATCTTTATTTTAACTTTTTTAAATAAAATGTGAGTATAGCCTTTCAAACTCATTATTTATTCTTAATTAACAATTATTACATTTAATAAGTTACAAAATTTCAATACTCTAGTATTTAAATTATTCAAATCACATTTAAAATTGATTGACCATTTAAATATAATGAAAATATGTTAAATAAGAGATGAGGAGACATTAACAAATGTTCATTAAAAAATAAATAAATAAATAAAGAGTCAATATCGAGAAAATTGTTGGAGTGCATAAAACAATTTACACTTTAAATTTAAAGATGCTCTATATTATGCATAAGATACTTTTTATAAATAGAGAGTATCTTGGGATACTCTAACATCTTCGTTAATTGTCTAATTATATATAATCATGCCTTTGATAGACGGCTCATGAAATTTGGGAATTACGCAAAAAATTTCGGGGAGATTTTAAAATAACAATAATTAAGTAAAGCAAGTGATCATCGACAAAACCTATTAATAACTGCAAATGGCATTATTCATGATTTTTATAGAAATCAGTTTTTTATATTGATTCAAACAAAATATTGTCGCTTATCACTAATGCACATCTATCAACAATTGTTGATCACAGTATCGCCGATGATATTATTAGTAATGAGTGATGGAGTTTCAATAGTTGATCATAGATTGAAAAGCTGTTGATGTCTCAAATAATTTCTTCTTTTTCATTTTCTTAATAATTTATTCATGTTACTAACAACATGTGCAAGATGGATACAAAGAATATGACATGATACCATTAGATCTTATCTTACAATTTTAACTATTGTAATTCCTTTTAATCATGTGATACTAGTCACGAATTCAATGTTTATTTTGGACATTAGAATCTATTTTATTTATTAATTTGGAGGTCCAATTTTAACTCTTAAAGTGAGTTTTAGTGAAGCCCTAAATGTGATTTATGTTAGAATATGTAGTTATAAACTCTATCGTATATTTTATATTGCTAGAAGGGTAGTAGTGTTAATTAACTAGTATGGTTAGGGTACTTTAGACTTTTTGCTTACTATGCTATTGAACCATTGTATTCTCTTTTATAAATACTAGTAAGACGCAGGTGCAATGCACATGCCATAGTATAGTTGGCTATATTATAGCGTAAATTTTAAAAAAAAAATTTTATCTTAAGCATTAATTACATTAAACTTAAAACACTTGAAATGATGACAGGTGACTTTACTATGCTATTGAACCATTGTATTCTCTTTTATAAATACTAGTAAGACGCAGGTGCAATGCACATGCCATAGTATAGTAGGCTATATTATAGCGTAAATATTAAAAAAAAAATTTTATCTTAAGCATTAATTACATTAAACTTAAAACACTTGAAATGATGACAGGTGACAAAAATAATGATTCAAAACTTATTTTCTAGACTTTGCGTTTAAAGGTCTCTTTGTTCTTTTTAAAAAAGGATAGGGCATAGATGATTATGTGTTGATGTCTTACTAACGTAATAACAAAGTTCAACATAGCCCTCCTTTTTCTACCTATTGAGGTAAGGCATTATGTCTACTTCAT